>KK117796.1:40891-70108 GCA_000611955.2 Stegodyphus mimosarum
CTACAACCAAATTTTACAGAACTGCCTTTGGCGTCTAAGTCCAGATAATACTAATAGTTCACTAAATTCGATTCTTGGCGAATTAGCTGCCTGCCTGATAATTACGTAGTTTTTCCCCAATGTGTTCCTATGTTCCCAGAGCGTCCTTCCTTAATGCTAATCGCTCTCACATGCTTTATCATAAGGGCCTTATAAGATAGATATCCCTTGTTGCTTTGCTATAATAATATTGCCTTACTATTGTTAGCAAAAAGTCAATGATAATTTTGTCTTCAGACAACTTAAATTTTACATGTAATTAATCAACTCCAAATTTCAATGACAATTAAAAAATCTCTTTAAACCTTATACACAATATTTAGCGAAGTATAAAACTAGTCACTTCTTTGTTTACTTGACCTCTACGTTATCTCCTAATTTTAATTCTTTTTAAATCGGATGTTTTTAGTGACGTAAAACTCAAATATTGTGTACGCGCTTTATTAATAAAATAACAAAAATAATTTTAAATATCCAAGAGAAGCCAAACCTTGAGAGAAAAAAAAAAAACAGTTTGTGAATATTTTTATAATCGCATCTTAAATTTTACGAAGCTTTTATTCAGTTTTAAAATCTTAGAACTTATCCTTTGCCTCCAGTTACTGAAGGAAACCAAACGCTGATAAGACTCTCTAGAGCATTATAAGTCTCCGGAATTACATCCCCTGGGTGAAGATAGCTATCTTTTAATTCGTGCTTTAAGATCCAGTGAGTACGAGCGCTCCAATAAATGTTCACGCGGGAGCAGTAGACTCTTTCACCGTTACTTGGTCCTAACTTTCTAGACGGAATGGTTGTGGATGCTGTATAGAGCTGGAGGAGAAAATGCTTTGAGAGAAAGTTTTCACCTTATTTTTATTTTCTTCGCTTTCGAAATTCCCGATGTAACATCGAGTTCTCCAAATCGATTCAAGGGATGGATTGGCAAACCCCAAGAGCGGTATGGAATTTCACACGAAGTACAGGGCAGGGGAATAATTATAATGGTTGCTATAGCAACGAAGCGCGGATGGCTGGGATAACGGGGATGAGGGCATTGGATCTTCACCTGTATGAGTAGAAAAGATGGGTCAAGGTGAAAGAACCGACTCAGTCTAAACGTGAATTGGTCTGAGATGCCCGTCAGGGTCAAGGGTCTTTTACTTTTGTTCTCGATTTAATTCATTCGCCGAGAGTTCATTTGCATGATTGTTGTTTACATCATTCAGGTTTTAACCATTTAACTATTTGTGTCACAGGAACGATTAATGACAAATGGTAAATTATTTTGGAGGAACTATTGACAATATCTTAAGCATTTGAAATAAACATTGACTTTAACACAGATGGGAAATCAATAGAAAATAGCTTATAAGTTATTGTATTTTCCTGTTGTTAACATATTGCCGTACAAAAGAACAGCATTTTGTCTATGTTGTGTTAAATAATAGATCTGTGAAATATTTTCTCACTGATGGATTTTAGAATCAGTTTTGCTCGAGTTTCTGTAAGTCATAGAGCAAAATCAAGTTCTTCATATTATTTCATATATTTTTGCTGTTACAGCAATAAATTTACCCACTTTTTGCTTTCCAATTCCTATCATTACTACTCCTTATGAATTATTTTTCGCCGATGTAAAAAGAAATTTTTAACAGCAGTTCCTCCCCCCCAACCACCATTCTGTTATATGTATTGTTCTCGAATCTTCTTTTCTGTCTCTGCATTACAATGTCATAGGTGATACAGCAAGAAATTAGAATGAGACATACAGTATTAATTTACGTAGTGTAGCAATATAGAATTGTTGCTGTGATTCTTCAAAGTTTTAAAACCAACTTGCGGCTTTTTTTAATCTTTCATTAACCAAATTTCGTCTCTAATCGCATGTCATGCACGAAATACGTATACATTTTATTTATCGAACAGAAAACTGTTTCGAACTTAAAAATGGTTTTTGAAAGTACTAAAACCGAATATTAAATGTTGAATGAAGGCCATATTAATGCAAGACGTGATACAGTAGGAGGCTAAAGAATTTACAATTAATTCTTACAAAAAAAAATCAGGCTAAAAAAAATAATTGCCTTCCTAATAAAAAGGTATGTTGCATAGAGTAGTTCGAAAGCATTTTTACTTCCCATGTTCTGTATGTTTTATGTGTATATATCACTTCAGATTACTGACATTGGATAATATTAGTTTATGAGAATATTGGAATATCTAGAATATCATTGCGAGTGCACATTGATATTGCTGCATAAAACTATATGGTTCGATGTTTTATGTAAAATTTTACAAAGCTAAAACCCTGGGGATTCTTTTGAATCCTCCCTAATATTTTTTTTTCAACTGTTCAGTTCTCCGGTGCCTTCATTGTGATATATACCGTGCTCATATAAGACCATACAAAGCCGTTGCGCGCAGACATGTATACTGAAAAAAAAAAAAGTTCAAAATCTCCCGTTCTACTGGGTGGATTAACGAAATTAAAATTGCGTTTTTTATGTCTCGAAAGCGCAATTTAGGATATGTATTAGATTTATATGTAGCATTCTTCTCATACAGGTATTTTGAGAAAACCGGACTTTTTCTGAAATGACATGCCAATTTTTTCCCACATTTCGATTCTACGACTCAAATTACTGCCAAACTGCCAAGTTTTGTAAAAATCGCACGAGTAGTTTCTAAAAGATTAGCCCTGAAAATTTTAACTCCTCAATGTTAATTGAATTTGATACATATTTATTAATCTCTGTTTTCCAGAATTCAAAATTTAGGCTTAATCCAAATATAATTCGCACATTTTTATGACTTATTTTTTAAATTTGTATTTTTAAATATTTTTTATAAATTTTTCGAAAACATTTTTGTATTATAACCTATAAAATTTTAAACATCATTTTAAAATAGATATATTTCTAGGCTCACCTGCAAAAAATTGGAATTTTTTATTCCAAATTTTCTAAGATATACCTGAATTTACATATTGGCGCGTTTTAAAATTTGGCATATTTGTTATAAGAGACAATAACGCCAAATGTGGTGTACGCACTTTGTTAAAATTATTTGAAAGTATGAACAATGATTACGTTTCCGCTTCTCTACAATGAAAAAAAGGAAAGGAAAATAGATTGCTGTAAATTAAGGAGTTTGCTAAGTGAATTATTCTTGGCGAAAACTGAAAAAAATAACACCAAGATAAATTTTTAAATGTCTCCGTATATTTCGCACAAAATTTTACAAAATTTAATATTTAGGCATAATTTGAGTTGTAAACTCGAAATATGGAAAAAATTGGCATGTCATTTCAGAAAAAGTCTGATTTTGTATCAAAATGCCTATCTTAGAATGATGCTATATATAAATCTAATATATATCCTAAGTCGCGCTTTCGAGACATAAAAAAACACTATTTGAATTTGGTCAATTGGCCCAGTAGAACGGAAGATTTTTTTATTTTTTTATTTTCAATGGCTAGGCAAAATGTTACAAAGAACTGAAATCTTACAAACAAAGGATTACAAGCAAAGATCAAAAAGACCGAAGGCGAGGGAATCGTGTCCTGTAGACAGACGGAAAGCTGCAACTGCAGTGCGTTTTGGATTATCGTGAATAAGAGAAGGACTTATCATTCTTCAACTTTTCAACGCTGTACGAGTCTGAAGATCTCGTAAGGTATTAGATGTAAATAAACTTTTTAAAAACAGTTTAATCCTCCAATAAGAAACGGCTATATTTGGATGCTGTAGTAAGTTGGCACCTCGTCTTGCATGTAAGTCCGCTTGTTCATAGCCCCAAAGGCCACAATGGCCGGGCACTCACTGGAGAATGATTTGTTTCCCCTTTAAAGTGAGAGTTCTCAAGAATTCTTAACATTGCATTCTTAGCATTCAGGTGTTAATTGGTGCTCAACAAAGCTAATTGATTGAATGGCTGCGTGAGAATTGGAAAAAAATGACTGCCTTTGCAAACTTGTAATGAATAGCTAATAATTGCTGTAGGTCTATGCAGATGGCTACTGCTTCGCCGTCAAAGAAGGTACCAATGTATCCTGCAGGGGCGTAGAAAAAAAAAAGAGATTCGAAAACACGCCAGCCTCAAGCTTAAAATGACAGTCAAACTGAGAGAACCATCTGTAAAAATGTGCAGCCAATGAATAGGTGGATATCTAGTCGCAATGGTCTTCAAAGCCAGACATTTCAAAACACTTGGTGCAACATCTGTCTTTCTATGGATGGTTTCCACTAGGTCTAGCCTTACTCCGACATTAATCACCTCCACCTCTTCTAGAGAGGTTGTATAGTACCTGGAATCTTAAGATCTTTTCTTCATATCCAGGACTTTTTCAATAAATCCATATTGGGTTTTTAATTTCCTAGGCTTCACTACGTAGTTCCTCCAGTAGATATCTTCCATCCACAGTAGCTTTTCACAGAGCCAAGGCCATCATTTACATAATATCCTGGAAGGGTTTATTTCCTGTCAACAAGTAGAACGGGAGATATAAAACTGTCTTTTTTAGTCCAAAGCGGCTTTATCACTGAAGGACTATTGTTTTTATTTTTCGATTTTGCGTTGAATCACTATAAACGGCTGTATCACTTTTCAAATTGTTGCCAACAAAAGGTATCGCTTTGTATTATATTTAAAAAAATTAAATAATGAAGAATCCGCATAAATGTATATACATATTACTCCAAATGTGATAAAACAACGGCGCCTAGAGCCATCCAATTTTGAATAACGTACGTTTCCACCCGAATATGCGCATTTGGAAGTCCGAATTTGGAATTTGTTTTATTAACTATTTCATATTTTATAAAACTTAAACCAATTTTTGATGAACAGACTCAATGATTTAAAAGCGAGCAATGGCAACGCTCTACGGGAAAAAAAATTTTTTTTATCTCCAGCGCGCAGAACTGTGTATTGGAAATTCTAAAGATATGCTCATTTTAAATTATTTTGCGATATTGCTGTTGAACTGAATTTTATGGTTTAAGTGCGAAGAATGTGATATTTAATAAATAAATATTTAATAAATAATACACAAAACGTTAAAAAAAACGCCCCTTTGGACGTAATTTAAAATCTGAAACCTTTCAGATCCCCCCCCCTTTGTTAGTCCAAAGCGGCTTTGTCCCTGAAGGACTACTGCTTTCGTTTTGCGATTTTGCGTTGGAAACATTAAAAGTCTGAATGACTTTTCAAATTGTTGCCACCAAATCTTACAGTCCTGTATTATATTTAAAGAAATTAAATAATGAAGAATCTGCATAAATGTATGTATATTTCTCCAAATGTGATAAAACAACGGTACCTAGAGCCATCCAATTTTGAATAGCGTACGTTTCCACCCGAATATGCGCATCTGGAAGCCCAAATTTGGAATTTATATTCTTATCTATTTCATATTTTGCAAAACTTTAACGAATTTTTGATGAACAAACTCAAAGCGAGCAATGGCGATACTCTACGGGAAAAAAAAATAATTATGTAAAGTGCGCGGAACTGTGTATCGGAAATTCTAAAGATATACTCATTTTAAAATCATTTTGCGATATTGCTGTTGAACTGAATTTTATGGTTTAAGTGCGAAGAACATGATATTTAATAAATAAAGGTAACGTTCGAAAACGCCCCTTTGGACGTAATTTAAAATCTGGAACCTTTCAGATTTTTTTTTTTCGCGTGCAGTGTACTTCCAATTACAAAAATGCTTTAAATGGCAATTATATTTATGTTTTGATAGTTTCAAATTTAAAATAATTAATTTTGTAAAAATAACGAAATCAAATTTTTTATATGTTCTTTTCCTCCGCAGATTTATGTTTACGAAGGTGTTACACGAATTATAAAAAGCGCAATCCACGAAGTGTGACTTTCGTGCGACAAAACTGACCGAGATATTTTGTTTTAAATTTGGACATCATTTCGTAATACCGCTTTATTATGTATACAGCGAATTCTTTGCATTTTTATGTAATTAAAAATAAAATATCAGTTTAAAGAAACTTTTCCTGCGTTAACAAATTAAACTAATGTGCTTTAATAATATAAATTAGTGAATTCCTGTTACAGATTCTGCTACAAGAAATCTAGAAGAAGATAGCTGTTGCTTATTTTGCAATAGAACGGACGTATTTAGCTATATAAACCACTGGCATTAGTTCTAAATTTTAATAGACGTATTTAAGACATAAATATATTTATAATTACTTCGTCTACTTAATAATAATTTAGCGTATGTTATAAAAAAATAATTTATAATCTTTAAACAAAAATATTTCCTGTTCATTTAATCGCTGTAATGTCAGATTGCATAATTTCACTGCCTGATTTTCTAGCGTTCATGTCATATAAGCAGATGATTTTTGATAATATATTCTGAATTTTCTTTATTTCCTCGCCACCTCCCAAGCGGTTCTCTGTGTGAAGGAAATAATATTTATTCACGCGACATTTTGTGAGATTTGGTAGATGTGCACTATTGTAAACTTCAATAGTGGCAAAAATGTTATGGTATACATGTTATGCAAATGCTTCTTTCTTATGCCATGTGCGTTAGTTCCATACCTAACTTACCTCACGATAAATGAGTTTGATAGTCTAAAATACTGTATTCGCTATACTTTTGAAACAGAAACAGTGGGAATCGTAGGAAATTCTAAAATGTTATCCAACCACTTGGAACACTAGGAGCACAAGGAAATGCTGTCTTATGCCACATAATTGTTGTATTTAGGACATGGACCAGACTGAAATGCCGATCAAATGCAACATCAGTTGCAAGTCACCACGGAAATCAAAAAATTTATCAGAACCTCAGCAGTGTGAAAATTATAACAATTCTCATGTATAATTGTGGTGGCGTTATCCCTAATGCATGCTATACCTGAAGAACAGACTATCAGCTGAAGTATTACTGTTCATTTCTAGACCTTAACCTGCGACTAGCTTAGAAAGAGGTGGCACTATCTGTAGAATCGTTCCATTATTTTGCAGAAGAATGCTGGTCTGCGTATAACTCAGTCTAGGGCTTATTTGTTTGTTCTACGAGACTCTGAGAACTGCTCAACTATCCGTTGCATTTCCTCAGAGTTAAGCTCCTGTGATTGTGATTTGACTCGCAAGACAAAAGTACCACTTCGAGCAATTCGTTTCAGAAGTGTTACGTAGATTCTTAAGGCAACAGAATGATCCATTCGCATCATCAACCGACCAGACAATTGGTGCAGATCTGCTACTACATCCACATTGCCAGCAATGAATTATATATGTTACCAGCAAAGTCTAAATTCCGGTATTCTACAGAATGCCCAAAACTAGCCGGCAATGTGTGAAACGATTCATTTTTCACACATTTCCTAGGCATTCTGTAGAATTCCAAATGGCAAACCGGCAAAGTATGAAATACGTTTCCGATTCGTTTCGAAGAATCAAACTACTTACCAAAAGTTAATGAATGATGCTTTGAATTAAAGATTAAAATGATTACTGAGAAGGAACTACGGGACTACTGGCTGCTGAATCGCTGGGGAAAAAAAATTTACATACATTTATCCTGTTAAAGAAAGCGTCAGTACTATACAGTATTATGATACGGACGCTGAGTTATTTCTCGTACTTTATGAAAACTCATTTGAGTACTGGACACGGACGACGTGACAGAATGCTGAAAGAACTTTCAACCAAAACGTTCCATGTAATGATATTGAACTGTACAACCACCTTTGTGAGCCCTGCCAAAAAAAAAAAAAAAAGGTATTAAAAGGACATTGTTGTGAAACTTTTGATTGTTTCTGAATTTAATTTCTTTTGTCTGGTAAATCTTACTAATACTCAATCTCAGCCAGATAGAAAGTACAAATTTATTATGTTGTATCAAGATCATCTCGCTATTTTTTTCACATATTTCAAATAATAGTTTTTGAATAGCACTCTTTCATTAATTTTTCAAAATAACATTTGTATATTTAAGGAAAGAACTGCTTTGAAATAATAGCCTTATCATAACCTTTTTTTCATACTTTGCTTAAAGAGCATTTGTCATTCTATAGAATGCCTAGGTATTATATACAATACCTAAGGAAAGTATGTAATCATTTTCATGTTTCATACTTTTCCTAAAATCGTCCGGCATTATAGGTAATGCCTAGGCCTTCTATAGAATGTCGGCGTTTCATACTTTGCAAGCAACGTATACATCACTGGCGATACATCAAAGGAAAATAAAGATTTCGTAGAGGTTATAAGGTATTTCTCCGGCCTTCTTCGCATGCCTTCGTGGTGTAGTGGTCAGCGCACTCGACGCGTAACCGAGAGGTCCATGGTTTGGTTCGATTCCCGACGAAGGCGTTGCTCGTTTTTCATGCCTCCTGCTTCTAAATAACCTAATACTCTACAAGGTATCTTTGTTTTTTGTATGTGTGTCAGGTGTAAATAAATAATTGCGGTGTTAAAGATCCAACCATTGTATTTAGTAGAAATCTGCATTTTTTAAGCATTAGATATTTGAATTGAAACAGAGCAATCTCATATATGACTGAGCAGCTTGTGCTTAGTAGCTGTTTAAAGATATTATTAGATTAAATTTAGTTTTGCTGTAATTCTGTATGTTATGTGTCTTCATTTTTTTTATTATTTATTTATTTTTATTTTTATTTATTTATATTATTTTAATTTTTATTTTTATTTTAGAGTCGAACGAGTTACAGCACTAGTGAAGATGGACATTCCCATTCCTCAGATTATGAAGAGCCAGATGAAGAAAAGGTAATCAAAGAAAGAATATTTATATTTTCCCCGTGTATAGAGTTATTAATTTCTTAATCCTCCAGGTAACGTAAATGTTAAGCAGTTAACGGGGGAACATTTTGTAAAATAACGCATTATTTAAAATTAATTCATTTTGCCAAACTATATTATATCGCCATGCCGGAATTAATTAAAACCCATTGTACAAACAGAGAAACCCTAACGTACTTGTTGTTCGATAGTACTTTTAAGCCGGGTAAGGGGTTTTTCCACTAATTTTCCGAGACTAAAATCTAATATTAAATTATCAAAATTAAAAATATTCAAAGGGAAAGTAATCTTACGATATATTTAGACTCCCTTCTCTAGGAAAAAGTCCTCAAATGATGAAAATAATCAAACGTCGATAGTGTAGTTATTGAAAGGGGTGACTCAGAAAATTGAGCAGTGTGACCCATATCAGAACCAAACATAGTATATGTAACCAAACATACCCACCCCCTTACCTGGCTTAAAAGTACTTACACGGCCTTTATTTTCGCAATCGCTGGTTGTAGTCACATGCTTCCAATTACAGAGGCATTTTATTACGAAAATATTCATGTTTTGGCAATGTCAAAATTGTAAAAATATTTAATTTTCGACAAATAACGAAATCTTAACTTTTAATGTGATCTTCCGGTTCCTTTACTTATGTTTGGGAAAATTTATTTCGTTATGAAAACAAATAAAGTTAGAAGTTTGACTCGCGTACAAAAAATTGACCGGGATGTGTAATTCAAAATTTTCAAATTTTGATGTCATTTTCAACTTGCCTTGAGAGATCGAATAAGTAAGTTAGAATAATTCGGGGAAATAAGTTTAAATGAAATGCAACAAAAAGTTTGTATAATAAAAAAAAAAAAGTATGCCGTATAAGGAAGTCGTGGTCGCCACATCAGATTTTTGTTTCTTATGTGCATATTTTAATCTGCAAAAGTTTTTGTTTTTTATTTAAGTATTCTTAATTTAGTTATGTTTTACAGAGCAAATTCTTTTTATGTTGTCTGGAATCCCAAAAAATTAACTTTTTTATTTGATATGAAATGGACATTTCTTTGCTGCATATTTATAAATTCTTTCCGTTGGTTTGCTAATTACAGAAAGTGGAAGCTCGTTTCTGTCGAGATTCTCGCGAGAGGACCTCTTCTTCATCTTGGGCAGGACGGGTGCGTGACCTTCACCGTGATGTTAAGAAAAAAATCTCACGATTTCGTAATTCTAGGGGAGCTACAGCCGATGAAGATGTAAGTTGTTACATTTGATATAATTAGTAGAAAAAGTGAATGCATTCAGTTCTTAAGGTTTCCCGAATTCCCTATTAGGATATTTACGCTTTTTTATTTTTACTTTGGGAATTTTATGAAGGACAAAGATCTGTACTCATTTTTTGTGATGCTAAACTGTATCCATTTTTTATTTGCAAGCGGCATTAAAATCCTCTCCCCCTTTTTTTTTGTGTGCGTGTTTGTGTTTGTTTTCTTAATTTGCAGAAATTAACAGTGAAGTGTCACTGAACTGGAAAATATCTCTTCCACAAGAGTAAAAACAGTTTTGTGCAAAATTTGATGAAATATGCAATAGACGGTCAAATTCCAGTACCAAGATATAGTAGAGCTACGTGAAGGAAACTTAGGTGGACGGTTCTGACTATTGAAAGATAAAATTTAAACGAATTATAATGTCTTGAGAAACAAGTGACACTTGTAATGTCACGCTGAATTTGCAGATCAGGCTATTCTTAAACGCACATGGAGTATATTATGACCATTCTTTTTCTTCGGGAAACAGCAGTTTGCGGTTGCTTAAAATAAAAAAGGTTTCCAAGGTGGCAGTTACGTAAGTACAGTCATTTGACTCAGTTTCAACGAAGTCGTATAATTGGCCTTTGAAAAGAAGGATTTTCGTACTGTAAGACTGGCTAAAGAATAAGGTGAGATGATTCCATGACATACAGTTTATTATATGATATATACTGCAATATGGCGCTCAACGAGTATAGTGGTTAGTTACGCCGACTGCTGTACTAATGGGCGCAGGTTCGAATCCTGGAGAAGGAATAAACGTAAGTATATAGAGTATATAGAGTCTGTGCAGCAAGGGGACACTTAAGATACATGACGAACCAAAAGTCCTCTCCAGAGGGTGGTAGGAAACGAGAGGTGGGAGATTCGAGATGTGCTGCCTTGGAATTCCATCCGGAACGGAAGCAGGGCCTATCAGCGGCCAAGGAGTAAAATTGCTTGACACTGGTAGTTCTGACCTGGGTTCAATTTAAGGCAAACGGCTGGCTGTATCGGCGTTTTCATAGTTTTCCCCATGTATAACTTGTAAACGAGCCAATTTCCCGTAGAAAGGCATCCCTTCCCTCAGGCAGACAACCCTGGTGTAGTTTTACACTGCAAATGCATGTGCTTACTACTTCTTAATAAGGTTTGTATTGTTACGTGAAAACTTTGCACCTTATCCTACTTTACATAAATTTTGTTAATCAGAAAACTAGGGTCTTTTTCCTTTTTTTTCTTATTCTAAAGACATCTATTACACAATCACTTTTTTGTTGCTGTTTCTGAAATTGTTGTAGTTCTTTCTTAAGTTCACATGTAATGCTCGTCTAGTAATTTCTCAGTATCTTCATTATTAACTTTGTAGCCTATGATTTTACCTAGTGACACAATATCAGAAATAAGTTTTAAGTGGCAAATAAGTCTCTGCCAGCAAACCAATCTGGCCGTAATTTACTCCAAACCATATTTATGGCCTTGTGTGAGTCATTTGCTGCCAAGCTTTGTTATGAAAGTTAAGCAATGAAAAGTATTGAAATGATGTTTCCAGAAATCCTTAGATGTTAATTATGTGGCATAAGTTATCAAAACATTTTTTTAAATAGTTGTTGTTCAATGGCACTAAAGTTAGCAACATAAGACACCATTCATCATCTGAGGCAATTTTTGTTCTGATAATTTGTTCGCAATCCAGAAGTTCCACTATAATGCTTTTTAATATATTTTCATGGAATTTATATGTGTCAAATTTTATTCATTTCATAGATCGGAGAAGGTGTAGAAAGTGCTGATGTTCTGATTCAACCTGGGAGTTCTATGGAAAGTATTCCTAGTGGCTCAGGTTCAAGTAAGTTAAAAAAAAGGAAAAAAAAGAAATCTTCATTTTAATGAATTTAGAGCTTTGAGCATAAGATTTTTGTATCTCATATTCTCACAATTTTTTTTTATTTCTAATTGATTTTTCTATTAAGATGTGGAATAGTCAGATTAAATAATATTGTTTTCTGCTGTTTACACTGTAATTAACAAAATCTGTACCTTACGATTAACCTACTTGCCACTTTAAAAAGTAATAATGCTTTTTTCATTAACTCTATTTTCATTCACATCAGATTTTATAATTATTTTACTCAAGCTTTCCATATTATGTTTGAGTGTTTTTAAGAGTTATTCTATAAAAGTAGTACGATACATGTATTTCTGTATATCGTTGATTCTTATCCATATTAATTGTGCAGTTGCTTGAATATTTCATATACTGGAAGTCCAAAAAGTCAGTATATTCTGAAATTATTACCTAGTCAGATCATTGCAGTGTTTTCTTATAGAAGGTGTTTAATATATTAAACATCTCATTAGCCCTTAGCCACCAAGCAAAATAGGCTCGGTGTCCACAGTATTAATTTTATTAATTTCCTCTCTATCAGCAGTCGGATATCTTTATACACCCTTCTATATGCTAGTGAAAATTATCTTTGGAGTATATGTTGTGATTTATTGTATGTCTGCTATAATTTCAGCCTGTAATCCCTAAATTGCAAGCAGATTATCTTCACAGAACATAAACTTCAGAGCTACCCCACAGGAAAATATTAGTGTGGTATCAGATCAGATAACCAGCCATAAATTTCCTGGAGATGTCTACAATTATTAACATTAGCATTACTATGGTTACTGTATTCAGTGCATAATGTTTTTCTGGATATCCTGCATTTCTTATTAATGTAAGAGTAAAGCTGCATGTAGTATGCTGAAAAACAATTTATAAAGAATGATTTTATAATAATTAATGTTTAAAATGTGTATATTTTTTTCACAGGTTTACAACCTCCCACACCTACAAGTAGTAATCGTAGTTCAACTTCAGCTGGTGAAGATGACCATAGTCCATATGTAGGTACATTTATTGGAAGGGCACGGGCTCTTGTTGATTGCACACCTAGTCCCTATGATAGAGATGGTCTGGCATTCAAGGTAAATTCATAAGCTTTGCATTAAATACTTTTCAGTGGGTGTTTTAACTTTTTCCCCTTGCTCTGGCTGAGGGTAAATCAGTTCTATGTTATATCTCAGGTTCGTGTACATCATATTTAAAATATATTATATGCAAAATGTTTTGTTCATAAATATATGGTCTAAAAAAAAGCAAATTGTGTGATGGTAAACTTTTTAAATATTTCTCGTAATTAAATTTTGTTTATTTATTTTCATTATTTAGAATTTTAAACTCAGTTGCACTTTTTATAAAATTTTGTGTCAATATACTGTTATTTGTTATATATAAAAATTAAAACTATGATCAATAAGAATACACAAAGAAAATAAATGTCAGTTATTTGCATTCCTTACTAAAAACTTATATGTTAGTTGATATGAACAGGTACTTTTCTCTACATAATGAGCATGTTAGTGTCAAAATTGTTGTCATTCTGTTGATTTTATAAGAAAATTACAGACTTCAGTGACAAATACCACATTATAAGTCTAAAAAGTGTGGCATAATTCAAAGGTCTGAATATTTCAAACACAGTGTCAGCTTAATATGTGGGTACTCCTCATGCACCCCAGGATATTGGGGTCCATACGGTGAAAATTTGTCTTGAGAAAGTTATAATATGTCATGACTCCATAGAATTAAAGGCCACAATTATGTTTTTATTGTGATGAGAAAAATTCTAAACTTTACTTCTAAACAAACTGCATAGTTGAATTACAGTAAAATTCAATTAAAATATATTTCTGTTAATAAAGAAAAAATGTTTGTAAATTTTTATATTTGCAAAATGGATTTTCTTTTTATACCCTTATCTTTTTTCCTTTTAATATGCCTCTGAAAAGAAACATCCACTCCTATAAGAAGAGAAAACTTTTAAAGCGGTCTTTTTTAGCTCCCTTTCTTTCATTTTGTTAATAAAGTAAATGCATGATTATTTTGATCAAAACATTCACATTATATTCTGATTTATTTGTTGAACACTGGTTTTATTCTAGTCATTAGCACTTAGTATTTTTCATTTGAAACTGATATGGTTCCTTACTAAAATTATATTTATACATTTATTTTGAGATCAAAAAACTTTTTTACTCTAATTGCTAAACATAATAAAGCATGCCTTTCCAGAGGAAAAGAAAATATGAACAAAACTCATTCTAGCAAAGTTCTAGAACTTTATTTTTCCTAAATATTTCTCTTTTAAGTAACCAAAATGGAAGCCTTAATTTTCATACTTAACTACATTATTTCCATCAAAGAAGTAAAGCTTTAGTTATCTTTCTGTCATGGCCTTTGTTCTCAAGACCTTTATATACACTAAAAATTTAAATGCAAAACATAATGTTAGCTCAAATGGGCAGTAGCACAAATAGGCTGTTAGTCTCGAAATGGGATTTGGTTACTTACCATTTTAAATGTCTGAGTCACTTTTCAGATTGTTGCCACGAAGTATTATCTTCCTGTATTACTTTTGAAGAAATTAAATAAAGAAGAATCTGCATGAATTTATGTATGTTTCTTGCACTGTGAAAAAACAACGATACTTAGTCATCAAATTTTGAATAGCGCAGTTTTCCACCCAAACATGTGCACCTAGAAGCCCATATTTTGAATTTCGATTTTATATTTCATCTTTTGTTAACCTTTAATGAATTTTTAACAAACTCATTGATTTGAAAGGGAGGAGTGGCAACACTGTATGGATTAAAACATTGCTATCTCCAGCGTGCGAGACTGTGCATTGGAAGTTCTAAAGACAGTCTATTTGAACACTTGAAATTAGAACTACCAGGATCTTTATATATATAACAATCTTAAAAATCTTAGACACAGTGAGTCCATTATCAGAGTATCTCTTTGCATAAACCTTCAATATTAAATATTTGGGAACTAAGAAATACATTTAATCTTCACTCATATAAGATGGATAAGATACTCATATAAGATAGATAAGATACTCATATAAGATGTACATACCCTTTTACCAATGACAACTTTATTAAGCACTTGATGTAATCCGTTTCACGTACATCTTGAAACAATATAAATTTTCTAATGGGATACTATCAAAAACAGAAAAAATGCAAAATTTATAGAAGGATATCTAGGAAAGAATACTAGGTGTGAAAGCCTGAGGCATAACATTCGTGGCAAAACTGACGCCATCTACTAAAAGTAAACAAAAAAGTTATTCATAAAACAAAGCCTTGTATAAGGTGACCATATTTTAACATTGGTGAAGCGGGACACCATTGATGGGGGGGGGAAGGGTCCCGATCTAAAATTTTGGCTATATGGAACCAACTAAAATATTCATAGAAGGCAGAAATAGTATTGTAATATATTTTTTAATTTCGACATAAGTACAATTTACAAATATTATGCATTAAAAAAATTATGTATAGTATTATTTTATTCTTTGGCATATTTCTCATTTGAGTGAATTTTTTTGAGTAAATTGCTATCGTTTAAAAGGTCATGAAATTTTTCACAAGAATTTATTAAATTATGTTTCACACATAAAATCGCTTTCAAAGTCTCAATACCTAATTGTGATTTTCTGATGTCCACACTTTATTTACCGTAGAAAAAACACGTTCAGTCGCAGCATTAGTTCCTGGTAAAGACAGCGCATATTCCACAATTTTTAGTGCATTATTGTATGGAACATGGTTTGTTTCAAAATGATAAAATATTTCTAACCATTTGCTTTCTATTGTGATTTTTGCTGATGCCCAAGTTTAAACCTTTTCCTTATCAATATATTTTTATAATAATAAAAAGATCATTTTCGGAAATATTACTATATGGGAAATTTTTAGTAATATGATCAAATGATTTTTACACATCATTCAAATTAAGTTCTTGTTTTAATGTAACCCAATGAAAATGTTCAATATCATCGTAATGTACTGTCCATTCTTCTAAATAATCTATGCAGTTACTATAGAACTTTTTAACATGATTCGTGATATCTGCACGATTTATTGCACCTTGTTTTTCTAGCTGGCTTATACTATTATGGATAGTTAAGGGAAGAAAATTATTTCTAACTGCTCTTGGCACTGAAATTTTAAATCATTAACTTCATTTGCTACTTCGATTACCGAAATGTTGTCACCTTCAATAACTTTTATAGCATTTTGAAAAAGAGCTGCTTGATTGTATACAAACTCTAGCCAAATTTTGAAGATTTTTTTTCAAAAAACTCTTCTAAAATTCTAGGACATTTATCATGTGATAGAAAGTAGGATTTCAAAGGATCGTTATGTTTTCAAAATTCTTTCAACAGCTGTCAAAAGAGCCAAGCATTTTAATGCACTTCTTTAAGCATTTTAACGCACACAGTGTATATATAGAAATAAGACTATATTTTAATAACAATATTTTCCACATCTATGGGCAATGAGTCAGCAGCTGTTTGAATGGCATTATGCATTATGTGCACTGCGCAACCAACACCAATAATGTTTTGATTAAGGTTTTTCTTTAATTTATAAAAGATATTATTTGTACCTCTTCATTAAGTCCAAACAAGGGTGGTTGAATTCTAACAACTGATCAACAAAGCGAATTTTGATAAGCAGTTCTCAACAATTCGTTCTTAACAGTTATTTCTTATTATTAAAGTTTAACATCATAAAATTCACAAAAATAGTATAAAACTCATATCCTGTCAAAACTCATAACCATATATTCCCTTCCCGCTCTCCCAGCGTTCCCTAGCTTGTTGTGCTTTCAGAAATAGGGACTTTTTTAAAACGTCGCGGGACAAATTGTTAATAATCGGGACTGTTCTGCCAAAAGCGGGACGTCTAGTCACCTTACTTTGTAGACAGTTCCCATCATCTATTGACGCCATTACATAACATCGTTTTTAAATATTTTGGGATTTTTGCTATTCAGCTGAATTTTATGTGGCATAAGAAAGAACAATATGATATTTAATTAATAAATTTAATACAGCAATAATAATAATAAGACAAAAAAAGTTTTACAGGCCATCTTACTAAGAAAATTTTACATTAATATGATAATGTGACTGTGAAAAGTATGAAAAAATAGAAAGATGTATGGCAACACTTCATCAGGAATTCTAAACACATGCTGCTTTTAAAATTATCGTAATTTTGCTGTTGAATAGTATATGACGCAAGTGCAAAGAAAATAATGCTTAGTAATAAAGCTTAAAAAACAAAAAGAAATGGGTTAGCAGGGGTAAGCATACAGGTAGACTGGGAGCTTAGCAAGAACATAGGAAAACCTTAAGAAACCCTTTTGGTTGATTAAAATGTGAGCCCTTTCAGATTGCTTCATTTTCTTTAATGTATTTTTGTAAAATGTCATTTTGTATATTCTGCAAGTACTGCAGTCAGAGCTGTAACTAGAGTTTTTAATGCCCGGGATCAGTTGAAGATCTTGCGCCTCTCCTGTTTCCTGAGAGTGAAAAACATTTCATTCTAAAAATTCGTAACATCAATTTGCCACCTACTGGATGCTGCGCCCGGCGACAAATGCCCCCCCCCCTCTCTATGTCCTTGACTGCAATTTTTGCAATAGTAGATTATGTTTGTTTATGTGAGCATATGAGAACCATATACCTTAAATCTACCGATTATAATAAGTTTCCAAAAATTAAATGAGATCTGAATTTATGTTTAATATATGTATTTCTACTCTTTGCTTTAGTTTATTTAAAATGAAATTTTATTGCAGAAAGGTGATATCATTGATATTATTGCGAAGCATAAAACAGGGATTTGGGTTGGAATGTGCCAAGGCAAAGTGGGTCATTTCAAATTTATCAATGTTCAAGAAATTGTCGAAGAGAGGAAAATTAGGCATCGTCATCGGAAAGTGAACAGTGAGTGGTTAAACAACTCTAAAAAGCCAGACTCTCTTGAAGAAATGTTAACTCAGTTAGGTCTTCAGGTAATCTGCATTGTCTACTCTGGCATTTATTTTACTTACCTGCCCATTATATATTATAAGAATCACTGGAATTATACAATAATATATACCTTGGTATTTTAAACCACTATTATTTTAAGTTGTATTTATGAAATAAATGTGTGATAACTTTAATTTAACTAAAATCTATGTAACAGATTTTTCTGAATGTAATGGTATTTATTCCAGAAGTGTATTTATTCCAAAGTATGTAAGCATTCTGGAAATTATTACAATATTCACAGTTGCAGTTTTTTCTTACACTTTGATATATTTGCTATAAAATCTAAAATTTCAATATTTCTTATAGGAATATATAAATGTTTTGGTATTGAATGGTTACAATGAATTGGATACATTTAAAGAAATCGAAAAGGTGGATTTAGATAATCTTGGAATCACAAATCCTGACCATAATTCTAAATTATTACGAGCTGCAGAAATGTTGCAGGATGGAGATCCCGGTGGTATGTAGTTGATTTTCACTTTCCATTTTTTTAAGTTAAAAACAAAAGAGAATATACCAAGTAACAATATTAAAAAATATAAGTTACTATGATGACTTTTTCAGATTGTCTTTCCTGTATAGAAATGAAGAATATATTGAATACTCCTGTTTCAAAACATTGTATAAAATGTTGTAGGGCAAATATATTTAAAATATTATAAATTATAACTTAACCACTTCCAAAGTTAATATCCATCAGAATACATGTACTTGCTCCAGCATTCTTACCATTCCTGAAAGCATGGACAGGTAGAATGCTCCTTTTGGTTTTTCTCATAGAGTGGCTGTCACATCATTTGGGATAGCTTAAATGGGACTGTGCAGAACCATTTTAATAAGAAAGCATGATGAGATCAGGTTGGAAGAAACCTGGAAGATAAATTGTGATTGTCACATGGCAAGGGATCCGTTCTTGGTTCAAGAATGCCAAGCTCCAATATTCACTCTTTGCTCAAAATACAACAGCATACCAACTCTGCTGTTTTGGATGATATCATTACATGTATTTCTTTTACAGAGAGCATACTTATGCCTTTTGACAGTTTCATTTACTTATTGCAAATTTCATGCCCATGATGCAACTTTCCATGAATATAATAAACTCAGGAATATTTAGAGGCACTTAACCATATGTAAAAGTAATGCATATATATTTACATAAAATATTTACCTAAAATTGTTAAATGTTTGATCCTAAGAATTATTCCTGAATAAATTTAAATGAACTCTGTTTTTTATATGTGTGAATGATTAGGAAAATGTAAGAATTTGAGGCTAATAATAGAGAATGTTTTTTAGCTCTTTTGCTGTTTCATCAGAATTATTACAAATAATTTTTTGCGGGTGTTGTCATTTAAGTTTAAAAAATATTTTTCTTTCATGTAAATAAATTTATAGGTATTCATAGAAATATATTGTAAATATCAAAGATTAAAATTAATACTGTATTTACTAATAAATGTGATAATGTAGCATAGTTTAAATGCACTGAATTTAATCTTTATAGTTTTGCTTTTAATTTTTCTTTTGCAAATATGTTTATTAGAAAATTAATGAATTTAAAACTCTGTGTCTTAAGTTCTATTAGAAATAAAATATGAATAAAATTCATTTAAGCTACTAAACCCTCCTCCTTAAAAAAATAGTGAATTAAACAAGAGGTGATTATAATATTGTTCCGTGCATATGGCTTGATAATAGATTGAATACACAAGTCCGATAATGGGTTAATAAAATGTATTCTTATAAAAAGAAATATAGCAGAATGCTGTAATTTTCCTCAGAGATATTCATACAAGTGTTCACAATATCATGCAGTATAATCAGTAGTTATATTGTGTGATATTGTGAACATTAAAATATAATGTAATGGCTACTAAAAACATTAAAATACAATGTAATGCAAAGCATGTCTTAAGAGAAAGCTGACTCATATTTCTCAATTCAAGCGGAAATAACAACTCTCAACAACAGTAACTAAGTAAGTGAACTACAACACTCTCTCTCCTAGCTTTTATAGTTTTCAACTGGTCGCAAGAAATTCCTAATAATTTCTGCTTCTTGAGATTTCTGGAAAACAATAAGAGGATGGAATTACTGTTACAGCTAACATAGTGGTCAATTACATTTATTCAATTTCAGTAAGAATTACCGAGATACCCATTTATTTAATTTTAAATGCACATGCTCTTACCCATTTATTCAATTTTAAATGCACATGCTCTTGTATTTTTACTTTTCCGGCATAGCTTTCTCTTAAAATTTGTCTCGCAATGCATTGCGTGGGAAAATGCAACAATTTTAATTGTAATTCTACTAAAATTAGCTATCTAAATACAAAATTCATAACAGTATTATCTTTGAATTATGTTTGTTGCAATACTAAAATAATAATATATTCAATACTTTGACTACATTAGAAATAAAATATAAATAAAATTTATTTAAGTTACTAGAATTCTGTGTGTTGTAATATAAAAATAATAATATATTCAAGATGAAGTTTAAATTTGCTCATATTCTGTTGCAGAAGAAATTGAAGGGGAGGAATCTCAGTTGCAACAATCTCCAAGGGACTCAGGATGTTATGCAAGTCATGAAAATCTTATTCATCGTGATTCTTCTCAAAGGGCTCTAAGCAATGGACAGTTTATGGTTGACTTAGAAGACCAAGATACTAGTCATTCTGAGAGTGGTATTCATTCAAGAGAGGGTCAAGATTCAGGTTTAACTATGAATAACCTTGACCTGAGTGCTGAATCCTCTACAAAATCAACAGCCACCACCATGGATGATGTGGCTGGTGTGACTGACCAAAACGATTGTGTTGATGAAATCAATGATCTCAGCAATTACAACATTCCTCCTACTCAGGAAAATTCATATAATAATAGAGAAAATGAAACAATTAGTGCAAGTCTTAGAAATGCTGTTGGAACCCTTATTTCAAGACCAGAAGAGGATGTAACTACACTAAGTGTTCCTTACCTCCTTTCAACTTCTGGTACTAAATCCTCTCCCGGTTCACCTAGAAAAACAAGGAATAAGCATAGTCGTAATAAATCGCATTCCCATCACAGTAAAGATATCTATAATGACTTAAACTCTCAAACATTTAGTTTTGGTAAGTCTCGTCACATATCTGCTGATATGAGCTCAGATCGAGGTTCATATGTGTATGGTTGGGCATCTTTTTCAAGAAATGAAAAAGCATCAAGGAGGAATTTGCATGAATATGATGATATTGTTAGTGATCCTGCTACTGAAGCTGAGGATTCCCCTGGACGGCATATATACAGAAGAGTTAAGCAAAGGAAGGGCAGCCTTCAAACCCTTATCCATGATACTAGGCCTCCTTCACCCACACTTATTTCAAAAGTAAACAAGAAATTAGTGGTTGAGAAAATATATCTCCATGAAGAGCCATATACAGATAAGGTAAAAAAAAAAAAGAAATATGAATAAAAATTTAAAAAAACGAGAATGATAAAAGTGCTTTTGATAATATATTTCTGAACATCTTTATTTAAATTGCATCCAAAAGAAACATTGTTTTCGTTCTTTTATTCCTTTTAAATTATTATGTTTATTCAATATGTTAAAATCATTAGGCATATTAAAATAAAAATTAGTTAACATGACTAAGAGAAGAAGCTATTAAGCATACTAAAGAAAATTTTCCAAATGGTCTAGAGTTTTTCTAGTTATGATTTTCATGATTTGAAAGCATTTTAAATAAATTAAGAGCCTAGAGTAACCTGTGAACTCTTACATGGTGTAGATATTTAACTCTTATATAGTTTATGAATGAAAGATCATGCAGTTTGTGTCTGTTGCTTTAAATTTTCAATTCATTACTTTTTTATCTACCTTGTTTTACTTATATATTTATTAACTGACTTATCTGGAGGCCAAATAGATGATTTATGGCCAAATAGATAAGGCTATTAAATACTAGTAGTTTAACTCAGCTTCAAATTCAACAAATAAACTGGTTACTTCAGCATTTTCATGATTTTGGCCATGCATAACATAAATATAAGCTATTTTTCCCACAGAAGCTTCTATACAAAAATATCTCCTCCCTTGAGTAAACAACCCCTTATATGGTATGTCATAATTAAGCAACCTAGTGAGCATTTTTATATAATCCATCAATCCAATGAATACTTCTGTATAACTGACTTTAGATATACGTATGCAAGTTGAATTTGTAAAGTTTCATAAAAAAAATCTTGAATTTGTGATTAATTAAGTTTAATAATGAATTACATATATGTATTGATTAAGTTACATATATTAAAATTTATATCAAAATAAATTGACTGAACATCATTATCTTAATGAATGTATGAAAATATCTGTATTAAACTTTTATATATGATGAATGGGTCATTTTTTTATTAATAAGTTTTATTATATATCCTTCTCAGAAGATAATATATATAGAACATCTCTCAGCTGATGCAATGTGAATAAACAAGAATTATTCAAATCCATTATACATTGGGTCATTCAAAAAGATCTGTGGTCCTTTTATGATGGATACCAACAAAGCTATACGGAAGCATAAGAAACTTCATTGAATCACATAAGTGCTATTTTATTTTATGGCTTTTGCAATCTCTCGAACAGCTGGAAAATTTTAAGGAGAAATGCTAGTTACTTTCTTCCTTTTTTTTTAATCTGGTAGCATGTTGTCTTTGGTAGATAAAAAGATCTGTTTGTAGAGAAAGCTCTTATAATTGTTGTTGTCATCTACAAATGACACCATAATCAGGCTGATGTTCATAATTTCACATTTGCTGATGCTGGTAGAATCTAAGTCTCCCTTTTTTTGTTGGTTCTCTTTCTTAAAATAGGGAAAGTTAGCTTCAATGTGAGCATGAAAGAATACCTATGTCATTTATAGCAAGCACTGTTACAGTAGGCTCTTTATTAGCCTAATTAATGCATTTCAATATTTGTGGAATACAGTTCTAAAAATTTGTCTGTTGAATAATTGTTTCGAAAATCCCATTTTACAGATTTCCCCCCCCCCATTTTACATTTATAAATATGTATGCCAGTAGTGGATAAAATGCAAAATAGAATGAAAAATTTGTTAAGTATGATAGCAAACCTTTTTGTGTTATAATTTCTTCTCATGATCTGCATTTCAACAACTATGTATAGAGGGCTGTTAATTCTGTTATAAATCATAATCCACTTTTTGACTATGAAAAAATATTTTTTAACTAGCTTTTGTTCACAAACGTATTATTTTTTGCTATTAATTTTTAATCATACTATATACGTGATGTAATTTCAGACTGGATTCTGTGGCATTCCTCCAGCCTTGGTACAAAGGTATGCTGAAGAACTCCAGCACAATATAGTTGATGTGGCAGATGCATTAGATCAAATTCGTATAACATCCTTACAACAGCAAGCTCGTAGAGGGGTTAGAAATCCTTATATTTCTTTCAAAATATTACTTATATTTATAATCTGAATTTTCATTTATTCTCTGTTATTATTTTACTAAAACCGAAAATGTAGAAATGAATATTTGCTATGTAAACTATTAAATATATTTTAAACTTATAATTTATTTAGTGTTTTGCATATGAGCTATGTTTTAAGTTGCCCCCCCCCTTTTTTTTTTTTTTTTTTCATTTTTTAACCTGCTGAATCAAAAATTTTAAATGTTCAGTATGTGCAAAAGTTATTTTTTAGTTTTTTGGAAATTTATTTCCTGCATTCATTAGGTGGTTCAAAACAATATGGGATTGCCTAGTGTCCAATCTAGTAAACATATTTTCTTTTAAGTAATTAGAAAGAAAGTGAATATGAAGGTAAAAAGTACATATCAGACATTGTCTTTTGTATGATGTATGATCTTGAATGCAGCACAGCAGAAGTACATCAAAGGAAGTATGTCAATAATAACATATTAGAATGGATTGGCAAGTATTGTTTTCTATGCTTTTATAATGACGATAGGAAGCTCGGATATCAAAATCACGAAGACATCAAGAACTGAAAGACCTGTTGGAAACTATTGAGAATAGTGACAAGATTACTGCAGCAGAGTTTGAGGTAAAATTAAAGGTTTATGGAATGACAGTGAAAAAAATTGTAGATGCTGTCGGATTTATGGTAAAATATAACACCTATGTACAATATGAAGTAACTGAAAAGAGACAGGTAGAGGAGAGTAAAATGTGTTTCAAACTTAATTTGGCAAAACGAATAAAGGTTTTTAACTCAAATGGTAAATGATGATGCATAATGGATTCTGTATAAGAAAATCAGATTTTGCAGTACTGTTTGCTGATAGGCTAACCTCCAGGATCGAAAGCAAGAATTTTATAGCTACAAACGTTCTGATAAAGTTTTGTTGGAATTTCACAGTAGTTTGTTGAGAGCTACAACCTTCAAACCAAATATGAAATAGGAAACTGTGTTTCCAGAAGCAGTCCTTATACACTGCTCAACATTGAAAATGCAACACCAAGAAGGAGTGGTCAGAAAGTGATGAAATTTGGAAAAAAGACAGAGACGGAAAGCAGCAATAAGTGATCTTTATTTCAAAATGATAGTCAGAATACAGAGCGAGAACTGCGGCGGCTCAGTAGGACGTAGGACTACCGCGGACAGTGATGCACGAAGAAACACGTCTAGGCATAAAGTCAGTAGGAGTGCGGATGGTGTCCCGAGGGATGGCTCTCCATTCCCTTTCAACTATTTGCCACATTTTGTCTTCTGAACGAGGCAGAGTCTGCAAACGGCGTCTAATCACATCCCACACATGTTTGATTGGTGACAGGTCAGAAGAGTACGGTGGCCAGAGAAGCATCTGTATACCTTGCAGAGCATGTTGGTGTTATATATGTTGACTCGTCAAACATAGATAAACGACTCTTTATTTATAAGATTAAATGAGATTACGTATATACAAGTAAGACATAGATACTACATGGTCAGCGGCAAGTGACGAGAGTGACGCAGCACCAAAATGCCGTACACTTGTCCAGCTAGTAAGGTTAGAGGCACTGCCATCTATCGGCAAGCGTAGTAATTAATATCCAACATGCCCTTTTTATTTTTAGAACAAGACTGGTGCATGTTACTAATAGAGTACAATAATTATTGTAAATCAATACTTACTTAGCAATAAACTTAAGAAAACATTTTGACATTAAATTATTACTTAACAGTGGACTTCAGAGAACACAGCAAAATTACATACCTTGATGATTCACTTAAATCTTTAACATTACAACTTACTAATTAAACTGATATTTTAGAGTTCTAAACAGTTCATTAAATTCCATAATTGGTCTATAAATATAATTTTATGATATCAATATGTTCTTCCTAATTGTCTCTATATCGTAGGGGTTTTATTCTATTTCTACTTGATCGTCTTAACACTGGTTCAGTTGACATATTTCCTGGCATTTGAGAATGTTTAGTAGAATCACTTTCCTGTTCCTTAGGTGGATCCTGCTTATCATCATCTGCAAGAACAGGTTGATCCGGTGTTGAATGACCAAGTCCTAACAAATCTTCTGCTGTTCTGTTCCACTCTGTAGTTTTACACATAGATTTGTCTTTACGAATGTGATGTCGGTTTCTCCTGTACACAGTTCCATCATTAGCTTTTATGACATAAGATCTTGGTTGAGGACCTGTCTTCATGATCATACCCTGTTTCCAAGGCTCTTTAATTTTCCATTTGAACCACACTTTATCATTTTCATAAAGTTTTGGAAGCTGGGTTGCATGTTTATTAGCATATTTCTTTTGCACCATCTGCCTTTTTTTTAAAGCTCTACTTGCACCTTTTATTTGAAATTTTGGTTGCAGGGCTTTAGGATGTGATGGCAGAAAAGATCTCAATCTTCTTCCCATTAATAATTCAGCTGGGGATGGCAAATCTTTTGCAGGTTGAATTCTGTAATCTAGCAAAACAATATACAAGTCTTTTCCTTCTTCCGCAGCTTTGCTCAGAGACTTCTTGAGAGTTTGGACAGATCTTTCAATTTGCCCATTTGCTCTAGGAAAATTTGGTGATGTGATGTTATGCATAACACCCCATTCTTCAAGAAATTTCCGCAATGCTTCCGAGTTGTATGGTGGTCCACCATCAGTGATGAGCTTCTCTGGTATTCCATGTGTTGCAAAAATGGACTTTATAACAGTCATTACAGCTTGAGCAGTTATACTTTTAAGTGGTTTCAGCTCTACATATTTTGAAAAGTAGTCTATCATTAACAGATATTGTTGTCCTTTCAGATAAAAGAAATCACAGGCAACTTTTTGCCAGGGTCTCTCTGGTAGATCACAGTCTAAAAGAACTTCTTTCTGATTAGCCTGTTGATGTTTCTGACATATTGCACATTTGGAAACTGGGTTCGTATCCCACTTCTGACACCATGTTATATATGTTGACCCGTCAAACATAGATAAACGACTCTTTATTTATAAGATTGAATGAGATTACGTATATACAAGTAAGACATAGATACTACATGGTCAGCGGCAAGTGACGAGAGTGACGCAGCACCAAAATGCCGTACACTTGTCCAGCTAGTAAGGTTAGAGGCACTGCCATCTATCGGCAAGCGTAGTAATTAATATCCAACATGCCCTTTTTATTTTTAGAACAAGACTGGTGCATGTTACTAATAGAGTACAATAATTATTGTAAATCAATACTTACTTAGCAATAAACTTAAGAAAACATTTTGACATTAAATTATTACTTAACAGTGGACTTCAGAGAACACAGCAAAATTACATACCTTGATGATTCACTTAAATCTTTAACATTACAACTTACTAATTAAACTGATATTTTAGTCATAGTGCCCTGAATACGAACTAGAGGTGACCTGGAATCTAGGCAATAGCGCCCCAAACCATTATGCCACGTTGTCGCACGGTGGGGCGTTCCACAGTTACTGCCGGATTAGATCTGTCTCCACGTCGACGCCGCACACGTATGCGGCGACTGTCACTGGATAAACAGAAGCGTTACTCATCTGAGAACACGAAGTTTCGCCATTCTGTAATCCACATCGCTCCAGTCGCGGCGACTGTCACTGGATAAACAGAAGCGTTACTCATCTGAGAACACGACGTTTTGCCATTCTGTAATCCACATCGCTCCAGTCCGGCACCATTCTAAGCGTTGGCGTCTATGCTGTGGTGTCAATGGCAGTCTTCTTAACAGACGCCGTGAGCGCAGGCCACGTTGAACCAATCGACGGGAAACGGTTCTCGTCGACACGGGAACATCCAGTGTATCTTGCACATGCTGCAGAATCGCGGTACAAGTGACTTGCGGGACCGTCTCAGCTTGTCGGCGGATGCGTTGATCCACGCGCGCTGACGTCACTCTAGCTGCACCTGCACCCCTCCTTCTTCCCACATTCCCTTGTTCCAAACATGTTCGCCATAGCTGATGCACCGTGCTCTCATCCATGTGGGTATCAGCTGCGATTTGACGTAAGGACCAACCCGCCGTTCTCAGTCCGATCACCATACCCCTCGTAAAATCGTCTATCTGCTGGAAGTGCCTTCGTTGACGGCGGCCTGGCATTCTCTCCTATTACACGTATCCTCCGGGACAAAAACCAACTTTCTTCGATAATTCGTCTGCAGAAATAACGACACGAATATTGTCCGTTCTGCACGTTCCTTCCCTTATATCTTACTTCATGTGCGTCGGAGAGCTGCGCATTTCACGTCATTCGCAGAACTCAGTGACATGCGTCTGTTCTAAAATTTGCATAAATTTCTGGCCACTCCATCTTGGTGTTGCATTTACAATGTCGAGCAGTGTATGTCTGACCAGACCCAGAGAAATTACAGGAGTTTAGTGAGAGTTCATATTGCCATACCTGGTACTCACCCACAATTTCCTTTAGAAACGGAAGTATAACAGTGTGGAGAAAATCTTTTTAGCTGAAGAAGTAAAAAACGCCATAAAAGGAGAGTTTTCGATAGATGGCAGAAGATTATAAACAATAGTAGAGAATATATTGTAGATACAGAGCTAATAAATTTATTCTATAACATAACAAAATTCTTTTATAGGAAACTACAAAAAATTATACACACACCCATAATTACAAAATATTACTTTTGACATTTATGTATATTGTCTCGCAAGTCACTTGTACCGCGATTAATACAAAATAGTGGGTGACCACAGATCAGAATGATAACAATAATGATATTAATATAATTATATATAGTTAAAACTAATATGTTATTAATAAATATGACTAAAGTTAATTAGTTTAAATGAAAAACAAGACTAGCATAAGACCTTTTATAAATGCTTACAATGCTTTATTCTTATATAAAAAGTCTTAATGCTATTTCTATATTATGAAACTGTAGTTTAGTTTCAAGTGCAAAATAGTTCAGAAAGAAGATAACTGAAAAGTAGAATATTTTTTATTTCTATTATGTGTGTATCATAATATGATGATAAAACAGCTAGTTTGTATTATTAGATTTCTTCTAATATTTTTTTTCATTATTTAATTTTTAGGTGCCAAATGACTTCTTGTCTGACTCTTGCATTGTTCCTGTGATTGAGCCAAACTACTCAAGCCTTCGGTCTTGGCTCATTTCTTTGGGCCTTCCTATGTATGAGTCACATTTCACGTCTGCAGGACTCACTGAGCTCCAGCATGTTGCTACTCTCGGAGTAGAAGATCTAACTCATCTAGGAGTGCGTGACCCTTATCACCAAATATATTTAGAGTCTGCACTCGAAGTTCTGTATATGAGATTTCGGAGAAGGCCTCAAACTTATCCTCAAGGGCCACCTTCTATGTCATAAATGTTATGTGCTTTGCTGAGTTCTGATAGTGAATTTTAATTTCATGTACTGTATTAAAAGAATAAGAAGGGAATGCCTTATTCAGTTGCAATGTTCTTAAGTTTTCCAAATAACTTAATTTGTCAAATAGTTACCAAATTATTCTGAAAATTGTAGGAGGAAAGTTTTTCTTCTGCACAATATTTCCCTTGTTAATTATTGCAAAAATACCTAACACGGATATTGATGTTTTCACAATTTTATACAAGCACTTTCTGTTTAATATAATTGTAACAGGTAAGTAACATGGAAGCCATGCCTAAAAGAATAAAACATTAAA
>KK117796.1:70835-94918 GCA_000611955.2 Stegodyphus mimosarum
AATGATGCATTATTTATGTAAAGTAGTAACTTTTTATAAGAATAGAAAGGTGTGGAGTAATTTGCTTATTGTGCATGTTTTCCAAACGTAAATCATTGCATCATTAATTTGCTTAAAGAAACTCTTTGTGCCTACCATTCTGAAATCAATTTTAACTTCTATCATATACTACTTACTGTGATGTTATATTATAAAATCTGAATAAGAAATAACTTAATTTGTGGATATATAAGTGTTACAAAAGTTAAGGAATGCCAGAGACATTTCTCTTTTAATTGCTGCTATCCATTTATTGCTTAAATTTTGTTTTTAGACATATTGTAAAATTTGTACTAAGAAATGAACTCCCCTTTTGGCTGATAAAATGTGCCAACAATAATTTTAAAATCTTAAATACCTCAGAATTTTTTGAATTCCCTATTAAATCATTAAACAAATTTTATTTCCACAGTATTCCATAAGTTGTATAGAAGAAATTATAATTTTTGTAGTGTTTCTTAGATTTAATAATTTTAAGATTAATATGGATTATTTTATAAATCTTAAAGCTGCTTTATTTTAGATAGTGGATGAAAATATTTTATTTTAGTTAATACATTTTATGCAAAGCTGCACAAATCTCAGACAGAATCTTTATGTATTATAACTGTGTATAGGAGATATGAAAGCAGCTGGTGTCTTGTGTGATCTCACTGAAAACATATCACTAAGCAAAAAATCTGAGCAATGAAGAAAGATTTTTCTTTCAGTTAAAGTAGTATTATCTTTTCAGTATCTCATCTTTTTACAAAAGAAAAATATTCATATCACATTCTAATGAGATGGCTATCATTTTGAAATTGATATTTGTAATAACCTTTTGATACCACAAATTGTTTTCATTTTTAAATTATTACACTTTTGTTGTATATAGTGCATGTTTACAGTAAACTATTAATTGTGAAACCCTAAAATTTTTAAATATATATATATACTTTTTTTAGTTCCTTGAAATACTTTTTTACTTTTATAAAACATGTCAAGCATATTTCCATAACTTGTTTGAAAACTGCCTTCTGCATCTGATCTTTTTATGCACTTACAATTTAATGATTTGTAATAAAAACAGCTCATTTTGGGAACTAAACAATCCTATGGAATGAACATAAAAAATGATGTGCATAGTGTATATTGAGAAATGTAATAGCTTTCCCCGTTATATAATTCCATGATGTATAGTTAATTTAAACTCAACTTGACAAAGCAACAAAGAAGCTTCAACTGAGCTATGCTATAAACTGTAAAACTAATGTAAAAACATTTGTAATGTTGTTAATAGTATTTTTTTTTCTTTTCTTTTTGCACTGCTTAGATGTAGCTAATACAGCTTTTGTAGATGTGCAGTGTCAGGTAAAGTAATATCTGATGTACAATAATAAAATGTATACTGTAATAAAATTTTGTAAAATGTATATTGAAATTGAGTAGTCTATGTTTTTATAATCTGATTAATATTTAATGAATTAAATGACATGTATAATACAATCAATTATTGATATGTATCTTAAAGGGTAGTTAGAACAATACAGTAAATTCTTATTCTTTATTTCAGTACAAAAGTCAACAGAAAATCTGGCTGTAACAAACATTAATTGAATTAATCTGCAACAACTTAAGTAAGACTAGCTATACCCAGCCACACTTTGCTGTGGCTCAATCTATTTAAATGGAAAAGAAAGAAGAAAGTGCATGTTTCTAATATGTTTAATTTCACAATGCTTATGGGTATGCAGTATTTTTTGTTGTTCCATTGTCTGTGCAGATATAAAGATAGTCTGGTTTGATAACTCTAGAACACGCAACATATAATTGTCCATGTGATATGCAATCAGTGTTTAGATCTAAACTGCAGAATTCTAAAGCTTGGCCCTGAGCTTTATTGATGCTGATTGCAAATGCCAATCGAAATGGGAATTACAATATCTTTAAGTTGAAATGGAATATACGTTGGAATCATAGGAATGAGAAAAATGAGGACATCTTCACTTTTGAAAGGTCCCGTTAAGGTTATTGCTTATACGACGTTGCTCATTAATTTCTTACCACATGCCATTGCAAAGCTTCAGCTGGATGATATTTTGTAACATAATGACTAGCATGCTGATTTTCAATTGTTATGACATACAAGTCAGATCAAGTGAATTCAAAAATTCTGTTGGATAATTAACCACTTCGTCTGCTTCCACAAGTGTTGACAAACTAATATATGACTGCCTCTCTTTGAATGTAGACTGAATACTGTTCTTAAGTTTGTAGATCTCTTTGTTCTCAGTCACAAGAATAGCGGGTCCACTCTGCCAGTCATGATTCTTTTAAATAATTTGAATATTGAGAAATACCTTTCCAACCAATTCTGCTTTTGATGTCACCAAATAGCAGAAGTTATGAGGCAATGAAATTCGTCCTGAGGTCAAATCAACTGGCACCTTTCCGTTACAATTTCCAGCAACTGATGTGAGAATATCTTAGCTTATTGATCGTTTTGCAGATGGACACGCATATTTGTAGTTAATTTCAATTCCTTTAAAGTCACCAGTAAAGTAGAGTATTTCAGGCAAGCATTTATTTCCTCTGCTGGTGTTGATCGAGGAATTACAGGTACTGTTTGCCTGAAGTCTCCTGCAAGCAATATTTATGCAAATGATGCGACGTTCCTACACAAATCTTGCAATGATTGATCAAGAGCCTGAAGCGATTTTTTGTGCACCATTGTGCATTCATCTAAAACAGTAAGTTTGCATTTCTGCAATACTTTTCTCATGCTAGATGCTTTGGAAACGTTGCTCATGGGATTTCAATGTATTGCATGTTCAGTGGCCAGGGCCATTGGTTGCCGCGTATTTTCCCAAGATTGCCACCTCTAAATTTAAAAAAAAAAAAAAAAAAGCTCAATGATTAAGAAAATTTTTATTTCATATCAGTAAGTACTTACATATGACAAATTGCATAAAAAGTACTAACATATGACAAGTACTTACAATGAATTTTAAGTATTTAGGCATGGTATCATAAGAGTCTGGCCAGCGTACTTTCATGTGCTGCACCCCCGATAGGAACGGTCCTGTGGCAATTTCAAAGTGTAATGAGCAGTTCTTCCACTTAGTAGGAATGTCACTGACAAAGGCCTACAGACCTTTTCTTCTATGATCTGCTCATTGGATGAAACATCTCCTCAGTGGTCATACTTGGAATGGAAAGTTATCGCTTTGAAGACTTTGTAACAGATCAAAATCGCTGAAACAACCTTGTATTTGGCGTACGTTTATCAAAGCCAAATACAAGGTTTTTTCAGTGATTTTGACTGTCACATTGGCGTGTTTCTCTTCTATTCTAATTTGTAACAGATGCCATACACACCTTGTAAGCTTTCAGTACAGTAAAGAGAAAGAGCATTTATTAAGTAAGATAAATTTGTATTTTATGAATAAAAGCTAAGGAGAATTGTGTGGAATACAATTTAAATAATCTACTGATCTTATTAACAGTTTGTGTGGTTAAAGAATGAATTGAAACTGTTTAAAATATGGTAATTGTTTTATAAGAAAAGTGTTTACATGGAAATAACATATGTACATTTTCGTCACTTCTGTTAGAAAGAGTCTGTTGTGTAAATTTCCATAATACATTAATTTATACAAATAAAGGAATATTTAAAAAATATTGAAATAAAAATTAAAGTCTCCACCAGTGTATTTTGCATAGCTTTCAAGGGCAATTATGTATTTTGAAATGTAGGTAGAGATACATTAATAAATACTTTCATTTTTGCCACACATCTGAAAATAAACTAATAACACACATAGAATTTGTAGCTATATGGAAAACTATATTAGTTGATGGTACTTTTCCATTTTGCCAGTGCAAATCTTGCCAAGCAGACTTTATTGGTGACAACACACAGTATACACATAAAAAAGTGCTAACAAATGTTACTTCTAAGAATTTTTACATTGGAGGCACAAACATTGTAATATCATTTAAAATTTGTTCAAATGGGTCTTTTGTCCCTTCTCTACATAAATTCAGCGATATAACTTTCCAGATGATGATATGCCATTCCTCTATGTTTCTTATTTTGTCATTTGGTGCTACTTCGCAGTCTTTCTATTTCTTGTGTCTGCATTCCAGTACCCAGATTAACAAACTTTTATTATGGTTCACTTTCAAATGTTCAAAACTTTCCTTCCATATATTGAAATATATTATAATTTCTTTTTCGATATTTTCCTTTATTGCTTCTAATATAAAATGCTCATGGATTGATTTGGCACCTTCACAAGGTAACATTTGTTTCACTGCAAACTCCAGCAAAGATTCCCTATTGTGGTAGAATCTGTCTCATATTGTTTTTGAGCTTCATGAGCATACTTTCATCTACTTCGATGGTCATACCAGGTCCTGCTATTTTCTGTTCTTGATGTTTAAGCAAAGAATCCTCATACATGTAGTTATTCCAGTCCACAATTGTTCCATGACTGATTTCCAACTGCTTTTCACACTATTTAACTGAAGGTATTTCTTGGCTACAACCATAAATAAACTTCACACACTTCAAGAAACTCAATTTCAATGATACCATGCGTCTTACCGAACACTTCTTTTACTGCAACATGTTGAAAGGTTCCAGTGCCAACGAATTTCGACTCCTAAATACAATGCCATTCACGATTATTATCACAAGTAGCAATTTTAAGCCAAATGCTTTTTATTTGAAAGAATCAGACAGATTGTTCTTCTATTCTGAGCAAACCCAAATTTTCATAGATTTTTCATCCATTTTGACACATTAGGATAAAGATGTGACTGATAAGAAATGGCCATGACTTGTTTTGAAAATATGGCAGTAAAAGGGGAATACCAGCAGGGATATTCCGTTTGGTGTTAGTTGTATAGTTTCTGGCGACTTTATCACCTGTGCCATCAAAATAGAAAAGTAGCCATCTGGCATATCTTCAAGTAATACTTGTCACCAGTTTTTAAACCAGTAAGGGTAGACACTATTGCTTTATATAAATTACAGAGAGTTTAAATGTACATTGTTTTAGAAATTATATTAATTTTCCCTGGAGATTTATAAAGCACTATTAAATGCATGTAATAGAATGTATTACGAACAATATCAATTTGCTAAAAGAAAGGCATTATTATAAATTCTGTAAAATAAAGTAGTACAGTGGTAAGTCTAAAGCAGTCTTAAAACTGCTGCTAATCTTAATAAATGATTTCTCTATTAAGAATCGATGTGCATGATAATCGCAAATTAAATTTACATGATACATTACATACAAGTTACATGAGAATTTCAAATTATATTTTTTTTTCATATGGATAACAGCAACAAATTGCTATAGCCATAAAGTGCTGCTAGCTTAATTTAGGATTGGAATTTTTTGTAGCAGAATTGTTTGGTTGCATGGATTTTTTCTTGAACGTACTATTAATATGAGTCTATTTAATTGGAAAATCATCTACTACTCAAACTTGAAAAAAGTTGTCTCTACTAAAATCATGATAGCAATCAGTTTAATCACGCTATGAAAACTTTCATTTTCACGAATTTCATTAAAATTATGAAAACACTTTTTTATCATCTATTATGGATAAAAACTACATTATAAATAAATTTCATGAATTTAAAATTATCAAAAATATTCTGATTTATAGAAGTGTGTGTTCACATATTTGTATGTATATGAAAAATGAACATAAATTGACACACTGATAAACATTAACATATAAATTTAATTGATTTATATATTAAAACTTTTAAACAAGAATGTATATGTGGGAACAATTGCAACAAGTATAGTCTTAACTAAAAACTTTAATACTTATAAATATGTCAACGTATGAATATGCTTTTTTGTTTTACTATATATGGAGGTAATAAAAATATCTAAATAAATGTGTTTACTAAATTATTAATATTTATCACTAAGAGAAAAATATAATCATCTGGAATAAAAATAATATAAGCCATCAACATATACTTTTGAAAATATGTCATCTTGGAAGTTTTTTTGGAAAACCGGAAAATATAATTAATAAGGAACAAGGAATTCTGATAGAAAATGGCACTGAGAATTCTAATTACTTGTGTAAGTATTAATTTTTTCAAAGTTTTTCACACTTATAACAGATATATATTGGGTTTCAGCTTCCTAGAATTCTTGTGTATGAAGTAATATTTAATATCTGCATACACCTTGCACCTGACAAATGCATCTGCATAGAAAGATGAATCCCCATTTTCTAGCAAAACATCATTGTACACTGTTTTCATCTTTTATTATTAAAGATTGAGGAAAAATTTTCTTGTCACTGTTTAAAAAGGCTCTGCTCTTCAAAAAAGACAGATGCCAAAACTTTATTTCTTCTTTAGATACAAGATTTCTTTACATTGATGAAGATCGTAATTAGTAATCTGAAACAAATATATTTGTATCTAGTTTATCTTCTACATCATTTTCAATGTTTATTCTAACCAACGCTCCATAATACTGAGATATGATGACTGTGTATAACATATCAGTGAAATTTAGAAACACAGATCCTGAAACATGTTATTACAGCTTTATTATTTGTGCAATTTAAATCTTTAAACACATTATTTTTCTAATAAAATTTTACATAGACTATCATTAGGAAACATTGAAACAAAATGTCTTCTTCATTTTTAGAGGCTTATTTAATGGATATAAATGTTATTAAAAGAATGTTTACATACATTCAATGCTGAGAATTATGCTTATGAATTGATTTGCCTGCCTTAAACAACTCCTAGACTACTTACATTGATTATATTTCCATTTGTGATTCATAAATATTAGTATCATCTCTCTTAAATTAGAACAGATTTCTTTTCAGTGCCTTTCAGCAGTTATTGAAAAAGTACTTCAGATATGTAAATTCTATCCTTATTATAAAATTTATTTACAATTTTTTGCTTCTATAACTTTTCAGTTTTGTTCTGTTAGAACAATCAGATTAACCACCTTTGCATTTCTAGATACAGACACTTAGAAATTTTAAAGTAAGGATTTTTTTTTTTTTTTTAATTTTACATGTAGCACACATGTGAGTAATTTTAGAAAAAGTCTCATGTAATTTCATGTTCAAAGTTAATAAACATACTAGGGAAAATTTAAGGATGCATTGAAATTTGACTACTGAAAGCATCCCATTCTAGGCAGATAATACTTACTGTCATAAAATTTAGACTATTGAAATGTTAATAACCATCTTTTTAATATACTAAACAGAAAAGATTTTTCTCATTTTTCTGCAAAACTTTCTTCAGCACTAATGTGTAAGAGGTTGAAGCATTGTGAAATTTCTTCCTTCTGTTGTTTATACAATATAATCTACATTGAATAATGCTTTTATAATGTATTTTATTTTAGAATTTCTTTCCCTTTTATATTTAACATGGTATTTTGCACTATAATATTTTACTTACAGTGTATTTTTATAATATTCAATATTCTTAAGGCTTATTTACTAGAGATCATAGCAAATTCATGCATTATTAGTCTCTAAAATTTAAACCTTAATGCTTTCTAAAGATAGTTGTTTTTATTAGAATTTCACATTTATGTTAAAAATGAGATGTATATAAAAGAACTAGAAATGTTTTCTTATGTGAAGATAGATTGCCAACTTCTTTTATTACATGAATTGATTTGGTAAAAGAATTTCAAACTTGAGTTTTATGTCGCCAACCAACAAAAGGTCTTATGAATTATGTTAAAATAGAATTCACTTTACACACTGTAAATGAAAGCCCACTTGTTCTGAAAATTGGCATTTGAGGAGAAAAAAAATATAATATATATTTGAACTATTTACATAAGGTTAATGTTTTAATGAATTAAATTATAATATTCTGAGGTAGAATTGGTAGAAATAAAATAAGTTTAATTAATAAACTGATCACTAAAATTTATAGGTACTGGAATAAATATATTTTGATACCATGTGTTTTAAAAGTAATGCAAGACCATTCCTTTGTAACTTTAACAGAATCACAAAACAATGTATTATATTACATGAAAGTAGAAAATTTTATTAAAAAAAACATAAAGGGCTTTGATAGCAGCCTAAGCATACTTATAACTTACAGTAAACGAATTACTTATTTTCACAAATAACTCATTCAGTTTGTAATCATTTGTATTTCCTTAATGTGATTCAAACTGTCCTTATCCTTCACATAAAACAGAAAAATCACATATGATAAACATGTGTTACTCTTTTCTTAAAAGGATATATTGTAAGCTACCATTAAAAAGAAAAGACTTACATAATTATAATTCAAAGTTATTTGTATTGAAATAAAGTAAAAAAAAAATGTTAGTATAAGTAAAAAGGCCTTTGATTCATGTAAGGAATTACTTCAATTCATCCATTTGAAAGCTATGAAAATTTTAACAAAGAATTCATATATTATCCTATAAAAATGTCTTTTCTTATGATATGTTTTACTTTTTAGAGTAACAGAAAAACCAGTAATTGTGCATGAACTAATAAATATTTTAATATTATTTTAAATATTTTAAAATAAAAAACAAATCACAAAATATAAGATTATTATTCCTGTACCATAACAATCACCAATGCCAGGTGTTAAAATTCCAACATAGGAGTGGGTTCAAAAAACACATTTATCATTCAATGCAAATGGTTTGCACAGAGCTAAGCTGTTCATAAACTGCATACGCACCATGTTCCAAAAACACAGTTTTTTTTTTTTTTTTTTTTATTTTTTTTTTTTTTTTTTTAATTTCAACACTTACCTTTACTAATGTCATTTAATTCTTGTTGATTTTTGGGTGGATCTCTGATAAAGTATTAAATTTATCAAGAAATATTTCAAAATAATTCATTTATCAATATTTTTTATCAGATCTTCTAATGCTAATTCTAAGCAATGAGCTACGCAATGTCAGAATACAGTGTTAAGAAATTTTTGTAGAAGTTTGATTATAACTTCAGATTTTTTTCCTAACATTACACTAGCTATATTGGAACAAAATGCAGTTCAATGAGTTACACTAGCTACATTGAAACAAAATACAGTTCAATGAGTTTTCAGAAAATCTGTATAACCTTAAAACATACAGCCATGCATACATTCAATGGTAATACTTTTCAATTCCTAACAAAAGAACTAAGGGCTCATGAATTACAAAAAAAATTCAACAAAGTGCTCACATGAGTGCCCTACAGCTTACCACTACTCATCAATAATATAGGCATACACATATATTACAAATGTTAAAATCTGAATAATGATATAGTAAAATGAAGTAAGACTCAATGTCTGTATAGAAATAAATTCTAAATGATCATTGTTACAACACATTTGTAGGATGGCATGTAAAAGGAAACACCAGTTGTTTAATATACATAGATGTCAGTTTTACTAAAGTACACTTTACGAATACCATACCAAAGGAAATAAGGCATCATACGACTGATATATGTATTAAGTTGTTTGCCAATGCAAGCGTATTAAAGACACTTGCTTTCCACACAGGTGAAATGCCACATCATTTACATAATAGCACATTAGTTTTTAAGTGTAAAAAATATGCAAACTACATTTATACACCCAAAAGTCACATGAAAACCTCTTAATCACATTAATGAGAAACCACATGCATGCATTATATATGATAAATCATTTGCACACAGGCATGATTTAAATAAACATGTTTACATGCACTTGGAACAAACTATGTGAATGTAATGTTTGTAAGTCATATGAATACAGAAAGTGCATTAAAGACACAAATGCTTATCCAGACCAACAAAAATGTGAAGTTGAATATGATTTCATGACTAGTTATTCATAGTTAAATGTGTGTTATTATGTATGTATTAAAGACATATATGGTTTCCAGACAAGTAAGAACCCTACATGCATATGCTCATGCTATTTATACTTAGAAGTTATAAATATATGCATCTTATCACACTGAGAAACCACATGAACATGTCATATGGGATAAGTCATTTGCATCTAGACATGATTTCAATAAATATATGTACACTGAGCACAAACTACATGAATATAAGGTTTATAAATCATTTATATACACAAATGCATGAAAGAGCCTAATGCTTATCCATAACAGGAAGAAATGACATTAATGTGATATTTGTAACTTATTATTCACAGTTAAATTATGTTAAGAAACCCATTTTTATATACACTGGTGAGAAACCATAAACATGTGCTAAATGTAGTTCATTTAATGTCACCAAAGGTCACTTGCTTATTCACTCTAATGAGAAACTACATGCAATGAATCATCTGCATGCAAAGGTGACTTAGTTAAGCAGTACATTCAAACAAATTTGCAACAGGATCTCTCAAAATTAATCTTCAAACATTAAATCTTACATAAGCATTGCAATGGCTTCTGTCCTTGTGACTAGTGATTTTCACAATACTCTTTTATAATAATCACAATGATGCTACTTGCAAACTGTAAATAAAAGCAAGAAAATATTTAGAATTATAAAATATATTTATTTACATTTATGAGAAATAAATACTTGAATAAAAAGTTTCTTGTAATTTTACTTGAATTTTGAAAATCAGACATAATGTAAAGGAAAAATTAAAGAAATTATCCAAACTGGTATAAAGATATTTTTATATAATCTCTGAAAAATAGAACACGTTACATAAGAGTTTGTAATTAAACACCCATGAAATACTAAATTATAATTAAAATTTCTTATTAGAATTAAAATTTATTAAGGTTCACTGCAAAGTGTGAAATTATGCAGAAATTATGCAGGATATTTACTGAAATACAAAAGAATTTGGGTAGAATTTAAGGACACGAATTTCTAAACTGATTTAAAATAAGCAAAATAAGTAGAAAGAAAGAAAAAGCAAAGAAAAGGCTGGTTAGTCTATATTTTAGGGTGCCTCTTGGATTATTGCCAAGTTATTTCATTTATGGTAACCTGAGTAGTTGAATTTTATGAAACCCTATAATGATGTGATTGCGTGATAATGGTGAATTTACTGATGGGAAAATATTTCTAAGGACTTATTTCTGCATTGGATGTCAGGTAGGAAGTACATTGCTTATTTTGTGCTGTACACCATAAAATGGGTGTATGTGATGAGATTAATGTGAAGTTCCTGTACAACTTGGAACACAAGAGAAAAAAAACATTAATTGACTGGTGTGTAAATGAAAATTTATTTAGTAGTCATTATAAGTGTCTTATTCGTATGAAGGAAACATGTATGGTCGAACACAAAGATCATTCTGATGGCTTTGAATGGGTTTAAAGTTTTTGAATGCTGTTAAGGAATTTTGTTTGCCACAGACTGAAGACACAGAAATTTCTAAATATGGTAAGTTGATATTTCCTTTTTGTAGTGCGTATACACTATTTCCATTTTTATGTTATTTTATTGTGTGATTTAAAATGCAGTTTACTGGGCTTTGATTGGCTACAAATTTTGTTCACTTTTGGTGATGAGTAACTTTGTTTTAACACTATATGATGTCATCATTCTCCTGATTTTTTTTAAGTGAAAATAGATTGATGTGCACATGGACAAAGTCAAAGGAATGTGCAATGCCGAGTTTGTGAAATTCTCTGATGCTTTATTAAGTGAAAATAGATCGATGTGTACATGGACACTGAGTTTGTGTAATACTTGTTATTTTGGTTTTGTGTAGCTGCCACCTTGAAATTGTGCCTTGCTAGCCAATCGCCAAGTATATTTTATATAAGTCGCTAAAATATATTTTTACCAAAAGGTTGAATTGGAACAGTTAACAGACTGATGAATAACTTTTAAATACAGTTAAAGTTGTGTTTAATTAAGAAAAGGATTTTTTATTTTTTTTAATTGGTTTAAATATTTTCATTCAAACTCAAATTATATTGAATTACCTAAATTCGTATAACACATCTTATTATTCTTATTAAAAATGATTTATAAGGTGAAATTGAATTCTCCATATAATTACATAATTATATATATATATATATATATATATATATGAGATTGCATTTTTTTCACTTGCATATTATCACGACTATCTTGGAAAAGTCACCAAATAATGTGCCACTCTCTGGCAACAATGTGTAAAAACATTTTTCAGGCAACTATGCTCAAAATAACCTTTTAGTCAACCAATGTTGCTATTTCTATATATGACCATTTCGTTGTATTCCAAGTTTGAATAGTTCATATAAACAAATTGTGAAACTTTTTCCCTTCAATTCAGTTTTAAAATGTTTGCTTGTGGAATTTGCCAGCAATAAGAAGAAAACTGCAGTAAAATTTGCAAAAGGTAAGATATGTTTGATAGATAGTCTATAGATATAGCTTGGGAGTCTTTAAAAGAATTTGCAAAAATTACCAACTTGCAAGCCAATAAGTAACTTTCACCTTTTCATCCATAAAAAATTGTCAGGTTGTCCAAAGGTGGTCACTTTAATACATAGGTACCTTATTTTTTACTTCATTAATTTATATATTAATACATAGCCACCATCAAGACTAGAGGTTAAATTTACATATCTCTTCTAACTTTTGCAAGAAGTTATGAATTCATACTTACTTTGAGTTGGTGTAAGGGCCAAAAATTTCTAGCTATGCCACTGGTACAGAATATTTACATATAGCTAATTCTGCAAGCATGTGCTTGAACACTCATTATATACACTATTTAAAATACAAAAGCAGGATTATGTCCTCAGAAAAGCTTATTGCATATTAAAACACAATATTTACAGTAAATAGTAAAGAAAATTTTCTCAATACTTTTTTGAGAAATGACAAATATCTAACTTAAATAAACTTTGTCTCTATTCTTATTCAGTAAAGAAAAGTATTTGCCTTTAATGATGTAAACAAATTAATGCTATTTCAATTATTTTTTGGATCTAATATCTTAATTTATGCACATAAATTGCACAGCATGTTTAAGTGGTCTGTGTAGCATATCTTTTCAATTTAATTTCATGAGACTACTATGAAAAATGCATTATGTATAATAATAATTTTGTGTGCATGAATTTTAAAAGTTATTAACTAATTAAAATATTTATACTAAATATTAAAAAAATACACCTGAAGTTATTTAATTATCAATTATATTTCACTAACTTGCATTGAATGGCACTTGCAAAATTTATCCATAATCCACTTTTTACATATATATTAATTACCTTTAAGAAACTTTACAAATAATAAACACAATTCAAAACATACAACTGAAACATTTACATTAAGAAAATTTTAAAATTCTCAAATTAAATATCTTGATGACTAATATTTTTATCCATTTCACTCTTAAGACTGTAAATAATTTTTAAGAAAATATTTATGGTTATTATTTTTACAAAAATTATGATTTATTAAATAAAAAAATCATATTAAAATATAATGTAACTTCAGTGAATCCCATTAAATAAAACTTTAAAATAATTGGCAAAGCCTATTTATTTCTATAAGAGTCCTTTTTTTAAAAAAAATTGTTTGTACTAATTTTAGAATTAGGTATTCCTTGATTTAAAATCACAAAAGTGATGACAATGTGACAAATCTGGTTAGTTTATTTTTAACTCTAAAACTTACATTATTATGGGATACATTTCGGGAAAATTTTTAGGCCTTTCTTTCTTATAATGATAATTTGCTCCTAAATTTGAAAACTGAATAGAAGTTGGAAGTTGAAACTGACAATCTTTTGCTATACAAGTTTTCATGGTTATGAAGCATGTGCATCCTTGCAGGTTAAAAATTAACTTCCTTTTACCACTAGATGGGAAAACATAGAATAATTTCTGAATAAATATCTAGTATGCACGATTTCTTACCTGCATGGAAGTGGTGCTCCCCAAATTTCTTATATGCTTTACATACATGGAGCTGTTCAACCTGGCATGTCAAACATTTGAGGGAAAATTTATGAAACTTCATTTCTTTTTCCCAACATAATATATGAATTTCGTGCTGTTTTATGTATGTTATACACTGATACATTAGATTTTGGAGCAGAATAGTCATTGTCTTCAAAATTTGTTCACCATGAATAGAAATATTTAATACATAATTTGATGATGTGCACAAGGAAAATAGCTCTATCACTAACAGCAAAGCATACCTGTAGCTAAGGTTTTCAGTGCCTGAGGACTACCGAAGATTTTGCACCCCCTGCAGTTTGCCAAGAACGAAATGTCATAACATAATGTTTAAAATGTCATAACATAAATTTAATGCTCAGGTATTGCTGTTCCCCTCCTTGCTTTGCCACTGTAGCAGAGCTGTAATTGGTGTCTGTATTAACTCAGAAAAAGCAAGTTAAACACAAAACACATACAAGTTACAGTACATATATGGGATGAAACATTTACCCACCAATCAGAATTTCAATATTAGGCAATAGATATTAACAGTAACCTCTTATAAGTAAACAGTAAATGCTGATTATTAAGCAATAATGTCTTAAAAATCCTTAAGCCACTAGAAATGAAAAACCTTCTTTGCTCAAAAAGTTCTAGTTTTGCTTTATAAAATACAAGATGCATAGTTACTTTTCTATTATCAGAAGCAAGTTTAGAAATGCATGTGTGTGTATATGTGTACATACACTTCTGAATCCCGTCTTGATCATAGAAAAGTACCAGTGGATATTGTGCTGCAACACTGGCAGCACAGACTGAAATTTATATTTCGAATTAGAATACTGTGTGTTTAATCTTGACATGGTGGTATCTCATTCCTGGGCCTTCTTAACATATGTAACACAATCAAGTGGGAATTTCACCTTTGATAAGAAAACGAAAAATTTCAATTTGTAGTGTTAAAGATCTCATAAAACAGTACATTTCCTATCTTTGTAATATTTACAAAATGCTGTGGAATGTGAAGTAGAGTGCAAAGGATCAGATTAAAAGAGTGGTAAAGAAAATGAAAACCCATAAAGCCTTCTGAATAACAGAAACAGTCTACACCCCTTCAATGAGCCTATGCATATACTGCATAGACCTTTTTCATAATAGGATTTCACGATAAGCAAATGTTGCTTAAGTACTTTTTTTTAAAATGACTTGGGGTTTCTCTTATACCAGTCTTTTGTGTAAACGAATAAAAGGTTTACTATTTATTTTGATCGAATGAGAATTTACATACCTCACACAGGATCAGCAGGAGGCTGTATGCTACCGGACATATCTTTGCAAATCATTAATTCTGTCACTGAATGCCTCTCTAAACTCTAAGAATTCTGCTGCTCCTCAATTCTATCATCTCGTGTGACTAAACCAGCCTTAGTCTTGCACAATGAGGTTTCTGTGCTACATGGACAAGTTTTTACTGCATTGGTAAATATTGGTAAATAAATCTTGTTACAGCTCAATTGACAGGAAGTTTCTCTTCTGCATATATAAACATTTACTTCTTCACATTCTTTTTCTACCCATATGACTGGTTATATAACTCATAAGATTTGACTCCTATGTGGATATGCATATTTTAAGCACCCTTTAGTTAAGTAACTTTTTGCATGTGTTAAGCATACGGTTTCTCTGCCGTGTTAACACATATCTACTTATTTCAGTTGCATTTTTGACTAAATGCCATCATACACGATTCACACTTAGGTTCTTCTACTGTGTGAATAAACATAATGCTGTTTTGATTTAATGACTTCTTACATATTTCACACTTACGAGACTTCTCTCCTGTGTGAACAAGCATATGTCTGTTTAAATGACCTTTCTGATTAAATGATTTCTTACATATTTCACATATATGAGGCTTCTCCCCAGTATGAATAAGCATATGGTTGTTTAAATGACACTTTTGATTAAACGACTTCTTACATATTTCACACACATGAGGTTTCTCTCCTGTGTGGTAAAGTATATGCAGGTTTAAACTACTCTTATCACTAAATGACTTTGTACATATTTCACACATATGAGGCTTCTCTCCTGTATGAATAAGCATATGTTTGTTTAAACTACTCTTTTGAGTAAATGACTTCTGACATACTTCACACATATGAGGTTTGTTTCCTGCATGAGTAAGAATATGTTTGTCTAAACTATTCTTATGACTAAATGATGTTTTGCATACTTCACACACATGAGGTTTCTCTCCTGTGTGAATAAGCATATGGGTGTTTAAATGATACTTTTTACTAAATGACTTCTTACATACTTCACACACATGAGGTTTCTCTCCCGTGTGAATAAGCATGTGCTTGTTTAAATTATCCTTTTGTCTAAATAACTTGCTACAAACTTCACACACATGAGGTTTCTCTCCCGTATGAATAAGCATATGCTTGTTTAAATTATCTTTTTGTCTAAATGACTTGTCACAAATTTCACACACATGAGGTTTCTCACCTGTGTGAATAAGCATATGTTTGTTTAAATTATCCTTTTGACTAAATGACTTGTTACAAACTTCACACACATGAGGTTTCTGTCCTGTATGAACAAGCATATGCTTGTTCAAATGGCTCTTTTGATTAAATGATTTCTTACATACTTCACACATATGAGGTTTCTCTCCTGTGTGAATAAGCATATGGTTGTTTAAATGGCCCTTTTGATTAAACGCCCGCTTACATATTTCACACACATAAGGTTTTCCTCCTGTGTGGATGAGCATATGCAGATTTAAACTACCTTTTTCAGTAAATGACTTCTTAAACACCTCACACATATCTGTCTTTAAATTAACATTTTGTATGAATGTTTGATTACATTCCTCATAAACATGAGGTTTCTCTATTCTATGGGTATCCATAATATCTTATAAAATATTGCTTCTTCTAAATGATAGGTTACATACCCGTAGACATAAAGTTACTTCCCTACATAGATGTAAGCTGTAAGCTTTGACATTATACAACTTGCTACATTCATGAGGATGTTTTTTATGCTCCGCCAATGATTTAAAATGGGATGTTTAATTGAATTTTACCCAAAGAAGCTTTGAATACTGCACACTGGATTTCCGTGTGTTGCGCAAATACACAGGTGATAATCTTGACAAAAATATTAATACATATTCTACATTAGACTTAAGTTACTAGCTAAGCATGCCTTGATTTTCAGGTACACTTCAGTAAAAATCAATATGAGTAGATCGTAGAGTTTAAGACAAAGCATGACCATTACGGTCTTCACTCTTCATTAAATTTTCGCCCTTGGGCCAATTGCTTGAATGATGATTAAGGTGTAACTGATTTACACCTATCGTCCGTAGACGTGAAAACAGCAGCGAAGTTGTCGGTAAAGAGCATTTGAAGATTTTGGAAATCCGCAACACTCGCTTCAAAATATTTATAAGAAGTCGTGTTTTGCACCCGCTACGTCTTTCTGCACCGATCTTGTGATCTTCAATCTACGACTAATATCGACTTCTATGAGTCTTGATTAGTAAATCAAACTGATTGCCATAGGCCAATAGCGGTAGTAATTAAGAAATGATGCCCTCTGGCATCAACACCCGGAGGCGAGAAGGATAAGCATAATCAGATTAGCAATATTAAACTGGCATTGTTACATCAATGGCATTTGAACTTGAACTCAGGCAATAATCTTTAGAGTTGCAGGAAGCAGGAAATCATTCTGTTAATGCATGGCATACTACGGTAATTTTATTCCCGACATGGCATAAATCAGCAGTTTTAAGGCAAAGAAATTTAAGCAAAATTAGGCAGGATGTTCGTTTAAACTTAATTAGCAATTAACATACAAAATCAAATCGTTCTTAATCATGAGTTGATAGCAACTACATCGTTGACATCGTAGCTCAGAGTGAGCTGACAGTCAAAGAACCCGAGACTACGTTGCGTGCTAATCGGAACTTGGAAGTTATACATTTTCACAGTTATCTTGCAATTATAAGCACTGAAAACACTTATTTAAATGATTTTGGCAGATCTTTCAGATGAAGTAACCTTATTGGTTATCGATGGTCACTTGATCGAAGAAAAAATTTTTCATTAACATTGAATAAGTAAAATAATTGTAAAATAATCAAAGTCCATAAGCTTTGTCAGGAAAAAATAGCAAAGTCCATAAGCTTTGTCAGGAATATGCAAAATAAAAATATTTACACTATTTACAGTTTTTACCACCATAATACATTGTGGTGAATCGATCGTGGACGTTTGACCACCGATTCCACAGTGGGATCATAATCTGTTAGTTGCCTAATTGCAGCATATGGAGAGTTTTTTATTGCTTCGAAAAAGTTATGAGCTGTTATGAGAATTTGGTTGTGAATTGGTTCAATTCCTAAGTCCGAGTGAATTTGAGAGTTTCGAACGAACCATGGTGCGTTCACGATTGATCTCAGAATCTTGTTTTGCAGTACATCTATTTTGAGTCTTTCTGTTTTGTTTGCTGCGGCCCATGCAGGCACTGCGTAGAGTAATATTGGTCGAATTAGAGAAATATATAGCATTTTTTTAACTTTGATATTGAGTTTTGATTTTTTCCCTATGAGGGCATAGATTGACATGAATGCTGCATTTGCTTTATTTATAATGTAATTTATATGCTCTTTGAAATTTAAGTTTTTGTCCACATAGACTCCAAGATATTTGTAAGAATTTGCGACAGGGATGATGATATTTTCTATTTTTATGTCCGTATTGACCCGCATTCTTGTTTTGTACCTTCTGTATAGAACTACACAGCATTTATTTGCGTTTAAATTAATTTTCCAGATTTTACACCAGTGTGAAATGACATTAACATGAAGTTGAAGATTATTTAGAGCTATTTGAGGGTTCCTTGATTCAGTAAGTATGACTGTGTCATCTGCATATTTAAGTACTTTCGCATTAAGAGGGTGTGGTAGGTCATTAATATATATATTGAAGTACTTTGGGCCTAAAACACTTCCTTGGGGGACCCCGGTGAAGATTACTTTTTTAGTTGAAAGAGTATCGCCACAGCGAACTTGAAAGGTGCGTCGTTTAAGATATGAGATGGTGAGAAGTAGGAAGCTGTCTGGAAGCAGAAAATTTGATAGCTTATGAATGAGGCCTGCATGCCACACACGATCAAAAGCTTTTTCAAAATCGAGGAAGCATGCAGCAACCCCATTCTTTTTAGTGAATGCCAGAGCAATGCTTTCAACCAAGTTTAAAATTTGGTGTGTAGTACTATGCCCTTTTCGAAATCCAAATTGGAGGCTGTCAATTAGGTCGAATTTTTCTAGGTGTTCAGTCAATCTTGCCGATAAAATTCTCTCAAACACTTTTCCCATTACAGGCAAGAGGCTGATGGGTCTATAGCTGGAAGCAAGTTTTGGGTTTTTCCCAGGTTTGAGTAATGTAATTATTATTGAATGCTTCCACTGTTGCGGAAAATAGCAAAGTTTAATACAAGCATTATAAATTTTAGTTATCTGATTTATGCAATTTCTTGGAAGGGCTTTCAGCGCTTCATTATTAATCATATCAAAGCCTTTAGCTTTCCGGACTTTAAGTTTCTTTATTATTTTTCTAACTTCTCCACTATTTGTACTTCTGATAAAATTCGTAGGAGTTCGATTTTTGATACTATTAAGAGAGAATTGGATATTATCTTCGTGTTCATTTCCTTCCATATCATTTGTTCTAAAAACTTTTTCTAACTCATCAGCCATAAGGTTAGCAATTTCTTCTTCCGATTGGAAGACTCTACCCACGTGACTGATTGAGTGAATTTGATTTGTTCTTTCTCTTCTGATAGAATTAGCGATTTTCCAAACTGTATCCTGTTGTAATTCCATATTATTTAATAGATGATCCCATTTTTGCGATCTGTATTCCATGATATCTTGTTTAATTTTTCTATTTAGGTAATTGACATGACTTTTAACCCTAGGGTTTCTTGTAAGTTGCCATATTTTTCGAGTTCTGTTACGAAGCTTAATTGTATCTATAATACTATTTGGGAGGGTAAGGTAATTTTTAACTTTGAAAGGATATGATGCTTGCTTGATCGCATTTTGTATGTGATAAGTTAGCGAATATACGTCTTCTTCAATGTCTCCACAGTGAGTGTAGTCATTCCGGTTACGAAGTTCAGTATTTCTAAGAATGTTATTAAAAATATTCCAGTTGATCTTGGTGGCGAATTTAGGCAGTGGCGGGTAAAACCCGTAAAAATCAAAATTTACAGGAAAATGGTCCGATGAAAGGTCCTGAACTACTTCCAAGGAAGGGATGTGAGGAATGTTTTTTAAAAGCACTATATCTAGAACTTCCCCGTTTCCGTTGAAATGCATGCGAGTAGGAGTGGTGGGTGCAGCAATTTTTAGATCATTTTTAATTAAATAATTTTTGAGTGTGATGCCATTAGTATTAGTGCGTCTACAGTTCCAAACTGGGTTTTTTGCGTTGATATCTCCAGCAATAATGGTAGGGTATCCAGTAGATGTGAGTAGATCCAGATCATTATCCGTGATGAGATTAGACGGAGGATTATAAATTGAAACAAATAAGTAAGCTTCATTTAAGGCACTGTATATAATTGCAGAAGTGAATTCAACATTACTATTATGGGGTAAATCAAAATTAGAGTATTTAATATGCCTTTTTATTAAAAGAGCAGTGCCTCCCCCTCTGTTATGTGTTCGATCATTCCTTAGGATATTAAAGCCTTGTATTTTAAAGCGGTCTCCTCTTCTCAGGTGCGTCTCACTTAGAAGCATGATATCAATTTTATGTTTTTCCAAGTAATGTGCAATTTCCTGAATTTGCTTTCTTGCACCGTTTGCATTGAAATAGCAAATTCTTACATAGCTGTTGGTAGCTGAAATAATACTAGTATTTTGGATATGGGGACTAGAATACATAGTCAATATTAGAAAAGTACTCAAGTGCCGTCATACCGACTTCGAATTTCTCTATTATATTTTTCGCTCGTTTAAATTGATTAAAAAATTCTTTTGCTTTAGAAAATTGTTGCCGTATCCAATCGAAAAAGGAGGGCTGATCATTTTGTTTCTTGTCTTCCGGTTTTTTCCAAGTTAAGTTTTCGTTAGGTTGAGCTTCTGTTTTAGATCCGGGAAGTGGTGGGAATTCTTCTGAGTTTAATTTAAATTTAGATTTCTTTACATTTTGTGATTTTTCTGACTTTTCATCCTGTTTATTTTCATTCTGCTTGTTTTTCTTTAAATTTTTAGGAAATTTACTGCAACCTCTGTACGAAGAAACGTGATTTCCTCCGCACAGGGCGCACACTGGTGGTTTTTCTCCTTTTTTGGCAGTGCATTGAAATCCTTCATGGGGGCCTGCGCATTTCTGGCATCGCGGCTTATAATTACATAGGTCTCGTGTGTGCCCGTACCGTTGGCACTTATGGCACTGCACGGGACCTGGTTTAGATCTATATGTTGTGACAAAAACGTCTAATCCTCTTAACGATTTAACGTCATGGATTTTCTTACCCTCGGGACTTCTTTTCGTTTCAACTATGAAAAGTGGCAATTTAGTTACATTTCCGTCTTCAAATCGGGTCATTTGTCTGACTTTTAGCACAGGAATGCCAAGATCTAATTGTTCCTTCTTAATAATATCAATATTTGAATTTTTGGGGAGCTTCTTAATCAGTGTTTTTATTGGTTTTTCCGAATTAATCTTGTAGGTATGGAAGGGCACACCTCTGTCTGAGAACATTTTAGTGACTATACGATAGTCATTTATTTCAAATACTTTAATATTGAGGGTGTCGCCCTTTAAATTTCCGCGTACTTTTTGTACACCTAGGCTTTCAATCTCTTCTTTTAATTTGTCCCAATCAGCGTTGAAATCCGCTAAGACAATTGGGGGAATATGGTTCGCATTTTTCTTCGGGAGAACGAATTCATCTGTATTTTCATCTCCTTGATCCATATGGTCTTCCGGAGTTAAATCTTGAAATTTATTTTTATGAACTGGGGAAACAATTTCCGAATTTGAAAGCGTACGCTTATGTGTTTTTGTCGGAGTTTTGAATCCTTCCTCGTCAGAGGTGATTTTCTTTTTCCGCGCTTTAGTGCTGTTGTTTTTCTTTAATGAAGCATTTTCTAATTTGCTATTTTTCTGCGTTTGATTTTGCATGCTATTTTGTGTGTTTGATGCCATTTCGGCGTTTTGGCTTTGAGCCGCGTTCATCCTAAGTTTCTCTTGATCGATAACGATCGAGATAGCGTTTATAACATTTTCAGCTTCAACAATTTGTTGCGAGATTTCTGGGGAATGATCAAGCGTGATAAGCTGATTATGACGCTCAATGCATCGAAGTTTTAACTGATCTAATGCTGAAAACAAACCTTCCTCCTTTGTGATATTAAAATCCTCTAGACATCTTTTAACTAAATCATACGATTGCTCTACCGTATTTTGAAACTGCCTATCCTCATCCATGCCAAGTACCTAACGTAATGCCATGCCGAGAATAAAGAAATTTCTTACCGCCCAAGAAGCGAGTCACCTCAAAGCAGCAGTCCAACTCCAAGGAAGCAAAGTGGCAGGTGTGATGTTGATATCCAGACGTATAAAAGCAGGTGTGCGCTGAGTCATCCACAAGGGGGAAGCGACGCAGACGATAATCCGTAGCGGGAGCAGCAGACGAGACGAAAACAACCTTCTCGTACGACAGCACAAGCTCGAATGTTTTCTGCACCGATGGGCAAAAAACCAATCTTATGTGCTAAAGCGCAGTGGCTAATCGCACCGACGGTGCGAATAGCGTCTAGAGGCTATTCGCACCACCTATGTTAGCACATGCGCACAATCAGTCCAGGTGCAAGCATTTTATGCCGATTTGCTGTAAGGCAGGTGCATGCGCACAGTGTTTTCATTCTATGATCTTACAAGTTTCATATCTTCCTTATATGCGATTTCTTTGTTACTTAAATTTTAGTTATTGTTACTGAAACTGTTATTGGCTTGAACCAAAGGCAGACAAAAAAGAAACCTTAAATTGTGCGTGTGCAAGATGATACATTTGAAAACAAGACGGATAAGGAAAAACTTGAGACTGAACTAAATTATTTTGTGGATTCAAGAGTTGCCAAACGAGCAGCTTCTGGAAAATTAATTGAAGAGGGTGAGGCACGTATAATTCCACAAATTATACCTATGCAATGTGTGAGACATAAATTAGTAAACATTGAATCTATTCGAAAGTTTTTTCAGCCCAATGTTTTCCTGATAATTGAGCAATTAAAAAATGCAATCATTTGCATGAGGGGGAAATGCTGTGACTGTTTAGAAGATTTAGAATATAATTGTATTTAGTCTGATTTGTGCCTTAATGAGATACATTCCGGTGACGTCAGAGGTCACATGATGTAAGAACTGCTAATGTAAACAAACAAGCTTTTGCTGTGGTAGATGTGGTGAAAATTCAGATATTCAGTAACAGTATATTCCAACAAGCCACCAGAATATGAGATGGTATTGACAGTTTAAGAATAATACTTGCCTATATAAAGGCAACAACTTTAGATGGCCAAGTATTTCTAAAGAAACAGTTACAATACATGTTGAGAGTATTGGGATACTCATTTCTATGTACATCATAAAACCAAAACACACATTGAACATTTATAGTTTTATCAGTAAAATTTTAAAGCTTTCTACTTGATTTCATATAGTATTAATTAAGTTTATTTTTTAAATTATTTCCAGTACTTTTTTGAGATCTCATGAATCATTTGCAAGTATAATTCTGTATACTGCAAAACGAAATGCATAAAATAATGTTCATGTATGTTGTTGTTCTACACTGAAAAGAAAAATATAATTACTATTATAATTTTAAGTCACAATTTTATCAGCCTGACAAGCACAAGATGGTCTTCAAAATGGTAGACTCAAATGTCTGGAACATTATAAATACAGTTGCCCTAAAACTATGTGATGATAGTGATATTAATATTATACACAGTTCAAAATTAATACATAATTTTGTACCCCTTGAAATTTAATTGTTCATAACTGACTCTTAATCTACAGATAGCATAAACTTCAGATTAACATGTATTTTTT
>KK117796.1:104225-125626 GCA_000611955.2 Stegodyphus mimosarum
AAAGAAACATAAGGACTAAATTGAAAAGTGATACGCCGTTTTTTGTGAAACGACGCAAAACGCCCAAACGAAAGTAATAGTCCTTCGGGACTTTAAATCCCTTTGGACTAAAAAGAAAAGTAATTTAGATACTGTTCTGCTATCGGAAGGGATTCATGAATTTATGTATGCACATGGTGTGTATGTGTCTGTGTGCATACATGTGTAAACACATCCATATGTTCGTTTATATATACACGCATACATGAACACATACATTCATATATACAAGCCTACATTTTTTAATCCGATCCCGATAACAGAACAGTACCGTAATTTGTTATATAGATTAATAGGAATAAGAGATTAAATAATATTCTTTAAAAAATTCATTTGCAAATTTGTATCGGGAATAATAAAAAAAATGTGGCGCCCTTGATATATTTTTGACATTGCGATTGGATTATTTGGATTTCGTTATTTAAGTGCGTACACTTTTATGATTCGTGATATAAATTACACATGATTATAGTAAGGAGGCTTAATTAATCTCTTGTTCCCATTAAAATATGCCATAAATTATTTTTTTGCTTTTGGCTTATTAAGAAATATATAAGTTTTGAATAAAAGGTTATTTTATAAAACTTTTTAAAAATTTTTACATTTTTAGTCTTAATAACATATTTTCAATGAAGTTTTTCAATTGAAAAATGATTTTTCAACAATGAATAATCATTTTTTTTACTTCCAATAAAAAAAATGAATAACAATGAATAATCTTTTTTTTTATGCTTCAAATAAATATCTCAAATAATCGAAAATATTTTTTGACTTTCAATAATTCGCCCAGAAATCAGAAGTTACATTAAAAATTTCATACAAATTTTATTTAAAAGAATATTTTACGCTGGTGCAAATATTAAAGTGTTGATACTTTTGTAGTTTGTTTTGCAAATGATACGAGCAAAAAATCGTGTCAACATTAAATTTAAAAAAATGTAAATGGAGTTTTATAAAATTCGCATTGTATTAGCACCCGCAATCAACATGTTTACAAAATTTGATCTCCATACCTTATCAGGAAAGTAGTTTGAAAATCTTAGATGACCTTCTGTTCATAGTGACAAATACCTAGAGTGAACTAATTATGTGTTACTTCTATGCAAAAATATTATTATGTTTGAAAGAAGTCATCAGAATTTTCGCATATTTTGAATTACTCATATAATACTTATGCTCGCTTATGAGATTTGCTGTCATTTTGTAAAAATTATCTTATTTAAAAATTTTTTTTGCCTCTCCCTCAATGATCTTATCAGCATTCTGATGAATGGAAGGTTAGGAAAAACCAAACATTAAGTAGGTACTCACAAATTTAATAAATGCTATAAAAATACACTGCTGGCCACCGTAAATTCAACACCCTGAAGGAAACATGCAAATAACATGAAATTTACAACATGCATTAGCGGAGGTGAGATATGCAAATGATTAAAATTTCAGTGCAGACGCACATCACGCGCGCCTGTGGTGCTACTTCAAAGCACTGTTTAAGGCTTGGAGTTTTCGACGATTTCAAGTTCGGCAATTGTGTTTTCTTGTGGTTTTTTCAAAAAAAAAAAAAAAAAACGATCAATTATGCCTCGTAGTAAACAGCGATCATCGTTTGATCAAGTATCCGAGTTTGACAGAGAGGATAGTGGCCTACCCAGAGTGTGAATTATCTTTCAGGGAAATCGGTAATCGTATTGGAGGAAACCAAACAACTGTAATACGGATATGAGACCATTGGATGCAGGAGGTTACGACGATCCAACGTGTTCAATTGCATCCACCTCAGTGCACCACTTCACGTGATGACAGGAACATTGTGCGCATGGCAGTGACGGATCGCTCAGTCCCATCACGAACCATAGCAGAGCACATTCAGTCTATAACTCATCATCCAGTGTCTGCGCGTACCATTCGACGCCCTTTACAGCAGAATGGTCTGTCCGCAAGACGTCCATTGCTTCGTCTACCCTTGATGCAGAACCACAGACGTCTCCGCCGCAAATGGTGCGATGAAAGAAGGATGTGGACGGCAGAATGAAATGAAATTGTCTTTACTGACGACTCACGCTTCTGCCTGCAACACCACGGTGGTCGGATTCCAGTCTGGAGACACTGTGGAGAGAGGATGCTGAACAGCTGCGTTATGCACCGCCACACTGGTCCTGCAGCGGGTATTATGGTATGGGGCGGTATTGGATATCACTCTCGCACTCCTCTAGTATGCACTAAACAGCCAGCGCTACATCTCCGATGTGTTGGAGCCAGTTGTCCTTCCTTACCTTCAGGACTTGCCCACAGCCATATTTCAACAGGATAATGCGCGACTACACGTGGCACGCTTTGTCCAAGGGTTCTTCGTCAATCGCCAGATTGAACTGCTCTCCCGGCCGGCTCGCTCTCCGGATCTTTTGCCGATAGAAAACATGTGGTCCATGGTTGCTGAACGATTGACCCAGATTACATCTCAAGCTGCCACACCCCAAAAACACATCCAAAGTCTCTTTGAATCAATGCCGAGGCGTGTGGCAGCGATGATCTCCAACAATGGCGGCTACTCTGGCTACTGATCCTGAAAGAACCACACTCCACAGAAGTCTATAAGTTTAATCATTTTATATTTGGTCAACATGTTATCTACTAAATAAATTTTGTTGTGATATCTCTTGTCTATCTTGGTGTTGCAATTTGGGTGGCCAGCAGTGTACAACTCTTGATATTTGAGTAGAATTTTTTATCACCTGATACCAAGGAATTTTTGTTAGATTGCATTCGTAATCACTAAACTTTTGTACCAATTTTAGGTAGTTTTTTTGTTTAGCTTTCAGTTGTTGTTGCCCTACCATCAACCTCTCGAGAGGTTCAGTACCTTCATGCCACACTCACGCCATACACTTACAAAAATCCATGCCTTCTTCGGGATTGAAGACCGGCAGTCAGCAACGCTAACCACTGTACCAGTTGGGCGGCAACTTACAGCTGTTCATTAAAAAGCTTTGCTGCTTAAAATGTTAATTGCTTAAAAATATTCGAAGTCTCATGCAATTGATATTTACATGTTTTTACCTTAATATTTCTTTAAAAAGATAGAATTATAACTTTCAATGCAGACAAATTTACTGTACACTGCTCGACATTGATGCAAATTTTAGAGTAGACGCACGTAACTGAGTTATGCGAATGATGTGAAATGCGCAGCTCTCCGACGCACGTGAAGTAAGACATAAGGGAAGGAACGGGCAATATTCGTGTCGTTAGTTCTGCCAGGCGAATTATCGAAGAAAGTTGGTTTTGTCCAGGAGGATATGTGTAATAGGAGAGAATGGCAGACCGCCGTCAACGAAGGCTCTTCTAGAAGATAGACGAATATACGAGGCATATAGTGATCGGACTGAGAAGGGCGGGTTAGTTCTTACGTCAAAACGCAGCTGATACCAACATGGATGACACCACGGTGCATCGGCTATGGCAAACATGGTGGGAACAAGGGAATGTGAGAAGGAGGGGTGCAGGTGCAGCCAGAGTGACGTCAGCACGCGTGGATCGACGCATCCGTCGACAATCTGTGGCGATCCCGCAAGTCACTTGACCGCGATTTTGCAGCATGTGCAAGATACCCTGGATGTTCCCGTGTCAACCAGAACCATTTCCCATCGACTGGTTGAACGTGGCCTGCACTCACGGCGTCCGTTAAGAAGACTGTTATTGACCCCACAGCATAGACGTCAACATTTAGAATGGTGCCGGACTGGAGCGATGTGGATGATAGAATGGCGAAACGTCGTGTTCTCAGATGAGTCACGCTTCTGTTTATCCAGTGACAGTCGCCGCATATGTGTGTGGCGTCGACATGGAGACAGATCTAATCCGGCAGTAGCTGTGGAACGCCCCACCATGCGACAACGTGGCATAATGGTTTGGGGCGCTATTGCCTACGATTCCAGGTCACCTCTAGTTCGTATTAAGGGCACTATGACGGCTTAACGATACTTGGATAATGTACTGCGGCCGGTGGCAATCCCCTACCTTCAGGGGCTGCCTAATGCAATTTTTCTGCAGGATAACGTCCGACCACACAGTGCTCGCATCTGCCAACATGCTCTGCAAGGTATACAGATGCTTCCCTGGCCTCCGTACTCTCCTGACCTGTCACCAATCGAACATGTGTGGGATGTGATTGGATGCCGTTTGCAGACTCTGCCCCTGCCTCGTTCAGAAGACGAACTGTGGCAAATGGTTGAAAGGGAATGGAGAGCCATCCCTCAGGACACCATCCGTACTCTTATTGACTCTATGCCTAGACGTGTTTCTTCGTGCATCGCTGTCCACGGTAGTCCTACATCCTACCGAGCCGACGCCGTTCTCGCTCTGTATTCTATCATTTTGAAATAAAGATCACTTATTGCTGCTTGCTGTCTGTCTTTTTTCCAAATTTCATCACTTTCTGACCACTTCTTCTTGGTATTGCATTTTCAATGTCGAGCAGTGTATTTGGATTACGGTGCAGCACACGATTGTTTATCTGCCCAAAAGGAAGGAAACTTTCTAAGAGGATCTGGCTTGTATTCACGTTCCACTTGTAAAGAAGGCCAAGAAAACTTCCATGCAACCAGCTCGTTTGCCAGAGCGATTTCAGACGTTCTGCTAGTGGGGATCCGGAATCATATTTAAAATCTTGTTCCGAAATCTTATATACTGATTTAGTGTGACAGATGTCGCATAGTATGAAGGTTAGGGTTATTTGAATACAGCAAAGCACACAAGAACTATTGGCCTACGTGGAGCCCTTTCTGTGGGAAACTGGGTCCTGTTACACATGGAGAAAACCACAAAAACCAAACAGGTAGGAATCCCGTTCGCTTGTTTCATTCTAACCTACGTCAAACTGCCAGTATTCAATGGCCTTAACCATTTAACCACTGGTGAGGCCGCAAGGGAAAAATAAATATTACCGCATCGTTCTGCATGATATCTGCTTTTTATCATGGCTTATGGTCACATGCAGGCATTCATTTATACACCTGCAACGCTACAACTAACTGCAGATCGCTGGAACTAAGCTTAACATACTTCAAGCTAAGCGTCGGCATACAGCAGCACTTGGAACTTGATATCTAATTAATAAGTAAAAAATATTTTATTTCTGAAATAATCTTGAACCCAAATTAAGGTTTTTTTATACTATGCATCAGTCTTAGCACTTTATTTCTTTCAAACAAAACTTTGCATTGAAACAAGCAAAAGAAAGTGCTAGCCAAGATACTGCACAGAGCTCGATACAACTCAGAGCACCAGGAGTATAATAATATAAAGCCTATCTCACATGTTCAAGTAATTTCTTAGCTGCACTTCTACGATTTCAATTAATTTGAACACATGACAATTCAGTAGCATTTAATCAACGCACTATAGACAATTTAATAATGACGAATTCGGTGAAAATTGTTCCAGTACAGTAGAAAATAAATAAAGTTCAATTTCTCTGGATATCAGTACTATTCCACAGATTGCATAATGTACATTCATTCTTAAAGATAATTGTATGGAACTGAAGACCGAATTTATATGCAAATAGATATTAATTTTGTGAGTACATTTCAAATACATAGTGTAGAGACATTAGGTTATTTGGAAGCAGGAGTTGTAAAAAATGAGCAACGCCTTCACTAGGAATCGAACCATGGACCTCTTGGTTACGCACCGAGTGTACTGACCATGAAGGCATGCGAAGACAGAGTTAGAAATACCTTATATACTTCCCCTTTTAAAGGCCGACTGGGGTTTGGGGGACCCAATCGCCAAATCCTGGTGATGGAGAATCATCATCCACCAGCTTTTAGATCGGGCGCCAGTTGTTGAGACATTAGGTTATTTCGGAGGAGGAGTGAAGAAAAATGAGCAATGCTTTCACCAGGAATCGAATCACGGACTTCTCAGTTATGCATTGAGTGTGCTGACCACTACACCACGAAGGCATGCGAAGAAGACGGGAAAAATACCTTATATACTCCCCCTTTTAAAGGGCGACTGGGGATTAGGGGCCACAATTGCCAAATTGTAGTGGTGGAGAATCATCATCCACCACCTTTCTTAGTTCAGGCACCACTCGTATGCCCTCACCGGGAATCGAACCACTGACCTCTCGGTTACGCGTCAAGTGTGCCGACCAATACACCACAAAGGCATGTGAAGACTGAGGGAGAAATACCTTATAATAGATTAATATTATTATTTTTGTTTGTACTCATATGTATGTTGTTAATTGAATTGTAATATCACATTTTTAAAAAATTTCTCTTGCATTCCAAAAACTACCTGAAGTACCGATCCATTTTTACTTAGGATTTGGCAGCTAGTAGATATACGCTGTGGAGATAGCTGGAAATCATATGTGGTTCATTCCCTGTGATCAGGAGTTCACTCCATGGTGCACTAATTCTACTACTACTGCAGAAGTTGGAACATAACGTTAATTAGTGCTAAATTTAATTTGTAGCGATATTAAAATATTTAATAATGCAGGGAAACGGACCTCTGGGAAATAAACAATGATACATCTTTGTGGCTATATATTCATACTATGTTTTCTCTCAGATCTATGTTTATGATCTGAAGAAGAAAAAATTTTTTTTATCAATATTAGGAAAACTGAACAAAGTACTTCAGTGTTTGAGATTTATGAATGACTTTGCTATCCTAAACTCTTAATTGCCACAAACACCAGCAGACAGTTATCTTACAATTTTTGCTAGATTTCAAAGGGAAGTGCAAAACATAGTGCTATTAGAAAAAAGATAAAAAAGGATGGAGATATTTTTGCATTTGAATAGCATTCATGTAGTAATTTAAGAAACTAATTTGCCGTATCAAATTTAAATTAACTGTTTACTGTAAAACTTCTGAAACACTTCTCGAAATTAATTATATTTGGATTTGCAAACTATTTTATATTCAAATTAAACTTCCCAGACTGTATTTTAGCCAGTGGGGATCGAGGCTTCTGGGAGCCTGCCGATTCCTTTCGTCTTTTGCCAACACCGACCTCTAATCGTTCACTGAAAGGACCAACCTCCGGGCAACAAAATCCTTCATATAATGTAAATTGCTTAGTAATGAGAGATAGCTTTGAATATGGATGAGAGTTAGTTTCTTTTCTTCCCCCCTTTTTTTTGTAAACATGCTGTCATTCTATTTTTGTCAAAATCCAAATGTTAAAAAGATGCATTCACCGAGATATTAAAATTTTTAAGTAATAAAATTATGAAAAGTGTCATATATATTTATCACATTTTGTAATTTTATTACTCTTATGTATATATATATAGTAAGAATAAAAAAAAAAATTAGCGGCAAAAGGATGAAAGAATTCAAATTAGTATGCGAATATCCCATTTATTTCGAAAAAAAGGAACTCCTCTCGTATTTGAAAGATTATTAGAAGACAATAAATAAATAAATCAATAAACGGAATAAAAGTAAAATAAGAAAGTAAAAGAAAAATTACTAGTTAATAAATTAGAGAAAAATCAGTATTAAAGCAAAATTTAAATGTGACAGTATTTTTTCCTGCTATTTCCCATTACTTAAGAAAGTAGACAGATATACGTATATTATTTCATCTGTCAGCAAGTAGTAATGAAAAAGCAGTGCCAGAAAAAGTAAGTTTAAAAATTTGTGAGAATAAGAATAATTTTGAAAGCTGCACAAATAGGAAAATACCATGCAGAAATATTGGGCCCCCCTCCGAAGCAAAAAATATGAAAATTTCGCGATACTTTCACTGTGATTCTAATCACTGGATCTTCCAAACTGCTAGATGGATGAGCTTTCATTTATTCCAACAGAACACATATGGGAGAAATACCATAATTCCTTTCATTTTCTTCCACTTTACGGGCGATTGAAAAGAGACATACCCAGGTGACCTAGTTCATGTGAATTATCGACTACCACGCTTTAGTTCGGGTTCACTGTAAACATTTAAGGTTTTTCGGAGCAGGAAATGTAAAAAAATAAGTTAAGTTCTCCCATATGATTTGAACTTCCAATTGGCGGTTACAACCACCAGTATTACTAGAGCACACAAGGAGGAATTTGATAATTCACTATTATTAAAATGTATATTGGATAATTCTAATATAGATATATATATAATTCTAAACTTTCAATAGCTTAAAAGCAACGTTAGTACTCAAATTAAATAAATTTTTTTAATACTTTATAAGAAACAAAAGTATATTTATTAGAATGACGGATTTAAGCTTTTCAATTGTGTATGATGTTATATCCTCATAACTAGAAATTCTTTATGAATTAAATTTTTTTTATATTTTTGATGAGCAAAATAAACAAAATATAAATATATGAAGATAATTGGTTATTATTTTCATATAATAAATCACTCTTATTTTATTGATCTGATCATATTAAAATAAGTATCACTCTTATTTTAATATATATATCTGAAGTAGCTAAGTGGAAGCTGTAATAAAGGAAATTATATCAAGTTATGATTTTAATTTAAAAGCAAAAACAGAAACATCTATGTGAAAACAAATAGCTTATCCGTCGAAACTAACATTCTCTTGCTAGAAATATTGTATTGCTGACAAATGTTTACATGACATTTAATCTACAATATTCGGTAATATTTGAGTATTAGATTAAAATGGGTATTGCATGTTTCCATGAAATCTATTCTTACAATTCCCAATTTAAGTTCCACGTGCTTTTAGAGCAACGGCACATTAATTAAATTGTGTTATATTGTGTTACATTGTATTACTATATATATATGTATTGTGTTACTATATATGCAAGAATAGAGAGAAAAGTATTTTACATCACTTACATTTGAAACTGCTAAAATTATCTGTATCAAAGGATGCATATAGGGAACAAGTTTCTTATTTTTTAAAATCAAAACACAATTTTCAAATTCATACTTTTCGCTTGATTCAAACTGAAAAATGAGACAATCATATTATAAGAATACCTTATCAGAAACAAAGTAAAATTAAATAATTTGAAATCGGTATTGAACCAATACTTAAATAAATTTAAATTGCGATAATCTAACGATAAGAGTAGCAATTAAACTCTTTTTGGAATTCTGTTTCGACAAAGTCATAAATGGTCAAAAATACGTGGGAATGTGTGTTGTGTGTGACTTATCTCACTTATCTGATAGTAACATCAGAACAAATCCACGAAGCAATATTGCGCTTGTCATTGGCAAGAGCCCTGAGAATCATACAGGTGACAGTACGACTTCGCTCAGTTCCGCCCTCAATTTTGATGAAGAGCACCTCTGGAAGACGGGTCCGAGGATCACCCAATCCTCTTCCCATACCACTAACCTCTAGAGAGGATTTTCAGCTCGCTGCATATTAAGAGCGCCTCCATGGCGCATGGACACTTTACATTTCCAAACAGACATGCCTTCTTCGAGATTCTAACCCGGACCCATCTGTACCGCAGTAGGTTTCCCTACCTATAAGTAACTATACCGTCTAGGGGGCTTAAGTGAGAGTGTTTGCCAGTACATCAAAAGATTCAAGAATAAATGCTGTTAAAAAGGCATTGCTCACCCATTCTCAGTTGAGATCATACATACTTGAAAACTTGCATACGATATATTACAGAGCTGCAATCAATTACACAAAGCATAGAAAATTTATTTGAATTGACTTGGTTAAGAGTTACCTTACCTAAAGAAAAATTCTTAGCATTTTATGAACAATTCCTTTTTCTAATGCAGATCTTTGAAAGTACTTTTCCTCATATAGAACATAAAACAGGGAAAATTTTAAATGAAAATTGACCAGCAAAATTTTACTTTAAATTGATTATTCATATTATCTTTCTTAAATTTTATGTCATTTAAGTACATTAATTTCAATTGTTCCTTGAGATAGTGTAATGCCGTTAATATAATTTGTAAGTGGAAGTTCCGTAATTTCAAACTTAGTCACGTACAAGCAGAAATATCATTAAAAAAACTTGAAAAAGTTACAATTCATTTAACTAAAACTATGAGAATTAAAAAGGATTTTTATATGTTTTGTTTTATACATTTAATCTGTAAAATACGGAAAAGGGAAAAAATATTGTCTTTGAATACTGATAAATAGTTCTTTCTAGTTTGGCATAAGATTGCACCAAATTCATTTGAATTTCAGTTTGATTTAGAAATGCAGTCTCTCAAATCAACTCAATAAAATTTCACATTGCTAGCAAATGCACAATAGCTGAAAGTATGGAAATATTTTTAGAAATCTGCAAAAATTCTAGAAATTGCTTTAAAATTCAGAAACACTTACACTAGGATAATTATTGTTTGATCAGTCCCATGATCAAAAGATCAAGCATTTATGATGATTAATTTGACTGTTAGCGAACAATTTGTGAAAAACACGTCGTTGCTAAATATAAATATGTATACCAAATTTTGAAAAATTCCTGAGGGATGTTGTATTATTATTCCAAGTACATAAGAACTTATGTTGTCAAGGAAACTGGATAGGTGAAAAAGGGTTAAAATTTAATTTCCCAAAATAAAATGGTCTACTAATAAACAAATACAGAAATAAAATAGTGAAAAGTAAACACGTAAAACATGTTGAATAATTGAGAATTTACAACAAGAATGCAAAATAAAATGCATCAAGAAGATTTTTGAGATGCGGAACTAATGGAACAAGTACTTGCTGCTATTCATTATCGGGGAGACCTTTTATGGCTTATCCATCACTATAAGGGGAAGTGAACATACCACTCTAGGCAATGGCCCATCTTAAAAGCATTTCCTGACAGCAAAACAGAACATTTTGGAGGGAGTTGTTAGACAAAAATACAGCCATTTTCAAAGCATTTTGCTCTGAAGGGTCAGCCCGTGAATGCTTTAAACTTTTGCCCATGAGTTTCGAAACACCCTGTATTTTTACATATATACTGCACTGCATATCATTTCCACCACAATAACAATAATAATAAAATAATTTGTAAAAAAAAAATATATTTAAAAATTTATACATATAGTGTCCTCCCGAATTTCGAAATCTAGTCTCCTAATTACACAGCACTTCTTCAAAAAAAAAAAAAAAAAAAGAGCATTAATCTCTACACGACAGGGTGTATGCAAGGAACGAGAGGTTCAGATGTGTGCACATTTCATTCACAAAAGTCTTGTATAAAAAAAATCCATTTTTAAAAATTTAATTTTTATATACCTCCCAAAAATATCCAAACTTGTATCTCTAAACAAAATGAAACCTTGCGTGTGGCCCAGCACAGCATATAAAATCAATTAAGGTCAAAATGGACGTGATCCTATTAAGCAGTACCCACTGTACACGACTTTTCACACCAGTGTGCTTTTTCAAATCATTCTTTTTTCTTTTTAAATCACTTTTTTCATACATAAATATAGATGAGATTTCTCTCCTCTGCAAATATGTAGATGGGGATTTTAATTACTCCTTTGGACTAAATTACATGTTCACAAACATTTAACTTTCTCTTTTTGGTGAATAAGGAAATGCTCATTTAAATTTGTCTTGTCCATAAATGGCAATTCACAGAAACCACACATAAATAAAATTACTCTGTGTGATATATTGTACCCTTATTTAAATTATCTTTGTTTCCACACTATTCTGTAGCGACGACATGATTGTATGCTCGCTTGAGTCGCCATCTATAATCACCAGTCAGAAGGGCAGCAGCAAACGAGTTTCGCATGCCCTTGGGGTTCGATCCTAGGTCTCTTTCATGCAAGTTGAATTCTCCACCACCAACACAAAAGAGCTCCCATGTGCTTGGTTGAAGAATTCCATCTCTTTCAACTCTGAAAGCATCGACTTGCTCTCATGATCACTACACATTCTCCTCCGAAGCATCTTTGATGTGATATGAGAAGACCGGTTTGTGGGCATAGTTGCAAGTATATTGAGTTGATATGATTGATCATTGAGCTGAGGGTGGTGGCTGCGGCTCCAGTGTGTCGTCATGCTCAGTTGGATGCGCTCATGTATGATTGAGAGTGCCCGGTCTGTTGGCATTTGTATTAAAGATATGTTGAAGTGGAATGTGTGTAATGTCGTTCATCATTTGACCTTACTGGAGGACAGTATTTGTAGTTCTTTAAGTCACCAATGTAGTGATCACATGATGGTACTCTCCGCTCATGTCGTTACTTATTAACAACAAACAGAACAGCAGCAATTCCTTTTATATGAAGTTGTTTTTCTCCTGACTGAAATAAGCATATGTGAATTTAAACTGCTCTTTCAACTAAACGATTTACTACATCTTCACAAACATGAGTTTTTCATCAGTGTAAATAAGTATCAGCATATTTTAACTATGCTTTTGGTTAAACAACTTGCTACATACCTCACACACATGAGGTTTCCTCTTGTGTGATAAGCCCATGCACATTTAGCCTGCTCTTTCAACTAAATGACATTACGTGTCATACACACGAGGTAATTCTCCCGTGTGAATAAGCATATGTGTATTTAAAGTACTTGTATGTCTAAATGATTTCTTACATACTTCACACTTATGCAGTTTCTATCTTGTGTGAATAAGGATATGCCTTCTTAAGTGACTCTTTTGACTAAACGACTTGTTGCATATCTCACACACATGAGGTTTTTCTCTTGTGTGAACAAACATATGCATATTTAAGTGACTCCTTTGAATAAATGACTTGTTACATAACTCACACACATGAGGTTTTCCCTCAGTGTGAATAAGCATATGCATGTTTAGTTCCCACTTCTGAATAAATGACTTATTACATACCTCACACGCATGAGGTTTTTCTCCTGTGTGAATAAGCAAATGTTTATTTAAACTACTCTTATGACTAAAAGATTTCTTGCATACTTCACACATGTAAGGTTTCTCTCTTGTGTGAATAAGCATATGCGAATTTAATTGTACCTTTTGACTAAATGGCTTGCTGCATACCTCACATATATGGGGTTTTTCTCTTGTGTGAATAAGCATATGCACATTTAAATGAGTCTTTTGAATAAATGACTTCTTACATACCTCACACATATGAGGTTTTTTTCCTTTGTGAATAAGCATATGTGCATTTAAAGTACTCTTATGACTAAATGATGTCTTACATACTTCGCACATATAAGGTTTCTCTCTCGTGTGAAAAAGCATATGTGTATTTAAAGTACACTTTTGACTAAATGATGCCTTACACACTTCACACACATGAGGTTTCTCTCCTGTATGAATAAGCATATGCATATTTAAGTTTCCCTTGAGACTAAATGACTTGCTGCATACCTTGCATATATGCAATTTCTCTCTTGTATGAATAAGCATATGCATATGTAAGTGACTCTTTTGAATAAATGACTTGTTACATAACTCACACACATGCGGTTTTTCTCCTGTGTGAATACGCATATGCACATGTAAGTCACTCTTTCGAATAAATGACTTGTTACATACTTTGCACACATGAGGCTTTTCTCCTGTGTGTATAAGCATATGCCTATTTAAGTGGTACTTTTGACTAAATGACATGCTGCATACCTCACACACATGAGGTTTTTCTTTCATGTGAATAAGCATATGCATATTTAAATGTCTCTTTTGACTCAATGGCTTGCTGTGTATTTTACACACATGAAATTTTTCTCTTGTGTGAATAAGCATATGAACATTTAAATGACTTGTTACATACTTCACATACATAAGGTTCTTGTTCTTTGTGAATAAACATATATGCATTTAAAATACTCTTATGATTAAATGATGTCTTGCATACTTTACACATATAAGGTTTCTCTCTTTTGTAAAAAATGATATGCTGGTTTAAAACACTATTCTAAATGATTTGTTGCAATTCTGACATACATAAGACTTCTTTCCTGAGTGAATAAGCATATGCATATTTAATGTACTCTTTCAAGAAAATAATTTGTTACGTACATTACACAGATGAGTTTCCTTTCCTGTATGAAATGCAACACTCAAATTGAAATATTCCTTTACTTTAAATGTTTGATAATATACCCATGATTACCATGTATCAAGTAATTAGAAAAAAAGTTGTCCACTTTTCTAGCTTTCAATATTTTTTATAAATGCGGCAGTATTAATTATTATTAGTAGTAATTATGCGGAAATGTAAATCACACTCCGCATGAAGTAGGCTTTAATTAAAGATTCACATCATAGTTTTAAAACTGTCACTATCATAAAATATATAACTGTGGTGATTATTCACAAAATAAAATCAGTTTTAACGAAAAGAAACTTTATTGTTCTAACGTTTCTTCTTATCACGAAAGAAAAATTTGAATATCTATCACTGTTGCCGTACAAATTTACTAAACCACAGTAACAAAAATCTGAGTGAGGCCTTCTCATAAGCCAGGAGATATAAATACAAGAAAATAAACAATAAAATAATTAATGTATTCTTAGCAACCTCATACCTTTTAATAAATATGTTCACCACTTTGAACCATTTTAAGTTATTATGAATATTAAAAAGTAAATATGCTCCCAGATATTATCATAAGAATAGATAGTTTAGAACATCAATTACCAAACAAGGACGGTGAGCAAAGAACTGAAAGTAGGAGAGTGATCAGAAAGTCAGCCAAGTATGTAGACTAATTTTGGACTTTTTGAACTCTAAAAAAAAGGAAGATGTTCGTCTATCTAACCTCGATGATCTCGCTTTAAAATTTGCCTGCTATATGCAGGGAAGCTTTTTCTAAACCCAAGTGCATTAAAGATGGCGGCATCCAGAGTCAGTGTTTGTTTACATCGGTTTGGAATAAATTTAAATATTGTTACAAATCAAGTGCGCGTTTCTATTCCTCATAAAATATGTTACCGGTATCTTAGGGGAACGCGATGCAGGTAAAAACTTTTTTATTGTAAATATTTTTTTGAAAGACCAGTTAGGATTTATTTCCCTTAATAGTTCTTCCAAGTTTCTTTTCCGGTAGCTTTTGTATTTAGAATAACTTGTAGAATTTATGATGAGAATAAAATTTTGTGTGTAAGTGAGACTTATTGGTTACATTTTCAGCAAAAATTTATGAAAATCTGCTAGTTCAAATGAAACTTTTGAGAAATATAAACTCATATTAAGTATCGTGATAGTTGATAAAAATACCAGCTCTCTAAACAATATAAATTTTCATTCTAGATGAACTTAATTAAAGCACAGTTGTTTAATAAAAATAGCATATTCTAATCAAAAGCAGAAGGAAAAATAGCTTTAAGAATTTTTAGTTGCAATTTATTATGCCCAAATTACATCCATAGTAGAGAGTGATATTTAATATCATTATGTAGTATGTATGCATGGTAAAATAATTTATAACCCCGCATAAAAAATTCGGTATATTGTATTTTATTAATTTAGATAAAAATCTTCATATTTAATTATCCTGTATAAAATTTAGTTTTGAGAATAATTTTTGCTTTTGACAAAAAGAAGTCTCACTTTTTTTTAATTCAATCTAATAACAGGAAAGTTGACTATTTTAATGTTAACGTTTAATTTAATGTCTTCAGGTTTTGTTTGTTACATTTTTTGTTGGGGCGCTCTTTGGAAAATATAGTTATTTCCTTAATTATTTTGATTGTAACTTTCTAAACTATAAAAATTTAATTTTAAAAATAGCTTGGTTTCATAAAATGGTAATATAATTGTTAGCAAATAAGAACACATGTAAAGTAGAATATTCGATTCCAGTAGTAAAGCAAACTTATCGTTAGGAATACAGTATCTGCTAAGATTTAAGAGACAAGAAAAGAAAAAATAGGCTGATTTTCTGTTTTTAAATAATAATTCTTAAAATATTTCTAAATATTCTTTTTCTGTATTATATATAGCATAAATAGTAAAGTACAGTGAAACCTGGCATAGTATTTTCAGCATAAATTGACCTGTATTTCTGAGAATAAAATTAAATAACAGCATTAATGATGATTATCAGAACCTTAGATGGTCATTTTAGGGATGTTTCATTGCAGTTTATAACTGATTTTACTTATGAGAGTCAACATGAGAATGACATTTACTCAATTGTCTACTTATTCTTCAATTAACTTTAATTATTTTTAACCATTCTTATAATAAAAGAATCCTCAAAAGTTAGAATTCCTGCCTGTTGTTAAAATCAACTTTACTAGCATCAGCACTATTGCAAACTGGGATCTATTAGTTAGATAGTCTTTAAAATGGCTGAAGACCATAAACACAGCAAAAGATCACCCCACCCAGTCATCTAGGCTATGTAAAATGTATACAAGAATACATTTTCTTAATACTTTTAAGTAAGGGCATATAGGTACATCTTGAAATATGTGTAAGTAATTAAGGCAGTATATTTAAACAAAAAGATTCCAGGTATAAAGTACCAGGGGCATTTTGGATTATTATCTAAAAAAGTACTTTTTAATCATGGCATCTGATAAGAAATTTAGGATTATGTATACAAAATCTTAGCTGATTGGAGAATTAGGATAGTAATAGATCCTATCATAGGAAGTTCTGTACATGCTCCATTTACTTTGATATTCTTAATTTAGTTTATTCATTTTAATGTTTGATGTTTTGTTTAACATGAAAAAAAAAATTAAGTGGCTAAAGGCCTGTTTAGAATGGTCTGACCTTCTTCCCGCTTCTGTTCTTTTTTTAATCATACAACTTTATTTTGTCATAAAAATAATACAGCTTTTTTAGAAGCATTAAAAATTAGATCCTTTTTGAAGGAAGGGTTGAGACATTTATTAATGGTAATGTTCTCGTTCAAAGTTAAATTAGTAAATTCATCAATTATCCATAAATGGCTTTTTTAGAATAATAAATAGATAAAACGTAATGTACATGCATTCTACGTTGTACTTTGGAGATTCGTCTTGAAGTTTGCTTGTAAAGTGAGTCTATAACCCTTCCTATGGAGGCAATTGGTGATGTTAAAACTGAAGCTTGTGTAACCATATATTGTATATGAACAAGTTGCTTTGTTGAAAAACAGCCTTTAAAAAAAAAGCTCCTGTTTTTGCAGATGAAAATAAAAATGAGTACTAGGAAAACAAGTATTAGTATGAGGAGCATTATGGTTTGACTTTACGGTGTATCGTTTTTGGTTTGTTGACAATACAGTCAATTACATGGTCATACTTAGAAATTGCAGTTTGATATGATTAACAAGATAATCATTCTTAGAATAAAGGTGAAAAAGGCTTACCTTTTCAGTCGTCCTTCTTTCTCGTTCTTCTCAAAAGGGATCTGGGGATATTTTTATTAATTGCGCACGTCGAAGGCACTACTCATCTTGAAAAAAGAGAGGCTTCTAACACAGTAAGGTACATTTAATTTACATTACTAACTAATTACATACACAACACAGAGAGTAATTACCGATTACATCTTTAACTCAAATGTCCAGTACGAATTCTAAAGTTCAATTATAGTTCTGTTTCATTTTGGCTGCGCGCATGCGCAAATCACGGGGTGTTTGGTAACAGTTTTAACGGCGATAGTTTCAACACAGTTATTACAGGAGAGATGGAGGTTTACTTAATATCAAAGAAATTCTAACAGTAAAACATTGCAAATTGCAGGAACGAGAGTTGTGAGGGGGATGTGCCAGTGATAAAAGTTGTGCAAGCACTGGATGACGTGGTACACATATGTGGGCTATAAAGGTCAGCTACTTTCCCTCCTTATGAACAGCATCTGAGGGTTTAGGCTGCGTTCAGATGGGGGCACAAAGGGCATAGTCATAAGGGCATAAAATACGGGAGTTCCGTTCATACCTGCGAGACGGGGTCTAAGCTGTGGCCAATGAGAGAAGCTAAATTTGTGCATGCGTGGATGTGTCTACAGCTTTCCCGTGATGCTTATCCCAAGTCGGCATAAAGTTGAGAAGTTAGAACTTTATGCCAAGAGCCCTAAACCAGATTTTGTGACGTAGCAGAGACTGGTTGCCTTGGCAAGACAGCTCGGTTTAAACCACTCATGCCCTTTATGCTCCCATGTGAACGCAGCCTTATGGAGCATTGGAGACTTTAGAAGAATCATAAAAAATGCCTCTGAGATGTCAGTGAGCTCAATACCATCAGTTAATGACTGGGGAATGTGACCGTATTATTGAACTCCATGAACTTGGCTTGTTGCTGCACACAATAGTCACTCATGTTGGGCACAACGTGAGTACCATCCAACGTTGTGTCACACGATGGATTCAGGAAGGTGTACGTGCATGCTGAAGAGGAAGTGGTGCGCACAGATGCACGTCAGAGTGCACAGACGGGCGTATTCGGCTGTCAACTATTGGAGACCCTTTCTCCACGTCACATGACACCTGAAGCCAGTTGCCTTCAGGAGCAGGTGGATCTGTGTCCACCCAAACTATATGCAACAGATTGCATGAAGTACACTTACATTCACAGGTACCAGCTGTAGTCACAGGTACCAGCTGTAGTCACAGGTACCATTGACTGCTGAATGTAAGATTAGACACCTGGTGTGGTATCAGCATCATAGTGTGTGGACCACCAAATGGCATCAGATTTTTTCATGAATGAATCTCGTTTCTATCTGTAGAAGAATGATGGCCGTCGCCGGATATGGCGGCGACTTGGAGAACGCTACAAAACAGCCTATTTTGCCGAGCTTCACACTGGGCATAATGCTTGATTTGAGGTGGCATAATGCTTGATCACAAGACGGCCCTGGTACACATTAACGGCAGTTTGACGGACCGCAACATCATGCAAGTTGTGAAGCCTGTTGTTCTGCCCTGGTTGCAGGGCGCACCCAACATGGTATTTCGGCAAGATAATGCCAAGTCGCATGTTAAATGACCTACTTTTAACAGCCTGACCGAATCTGACATCCTACCTTGGCCAGCAGCCTCTCCGGATCTGAATCCTATCGAATACCTGTGGGATGTCATTGGACATGACATTAACTGAGGACCATGGCTACAAACTCTGGATGTGGCTTGGCAAAGGCTACCTTAGGCAACCATCAATTAACTCATTGATAGCATGCCTCACCGGATTGCGGCATGTATCACTGCCCGAGATGGGCACATTAGATACTGAATAAATTGTTTTATAATGATTTTATGTGTCTAGTCATGTCACAGCTCTTGATCCTGCACTTTGCATGACGCTCTGAGCATTCTTTCTTGGTGTTGCAATTTTACTTTTGAGGAGTGTATAAGTTTTTTTTTATCAAATATTATTCCTAAATATTTATATATGATTGAAAGACTGGAAGAACACCTCAGTGAATGGTAGTTCTTGGACCAGTTAATTGATTTTCGTATCTTCTAAAGATAAGAATATTGTTAGAATAGAAGAGAAACACGCCAATGTGACAATCAAACTCACTGAAACAACCTTGTATTTGGTGTACATTTACTAAAAACACTCAATCGATTTCGAGGGCAGCTACACAGGTCCCTCCTCATCAGGAGAACAAAAAATTTGGAAAGGGAAAGAAACCTCAGTAATGTCTTTTTTATATCCTCGGGTAGAACCACGTGCGAGGAGACAACGCCATCTATCGGCAAAAATAATAATCAAGAATTATAGTAATAGAATTTTAAAAGTGCTAGGAAGGACTGTATTAGACTTAAAATAATTCACTAAACATGCTAAATCTTTGTGAATATGAAAAGCCTCAAGAAAATCCAATTCACGAACGGAAGAAGCTTTTTGGATAATTTTTGCAGATCCAAAGTCAAAATTATGATTAAATTTCCAACTATGATACGCTATTGAAGACTTGTTAATTTCGCCCTTTCGGACATAAGTTTCATGTTCCTTGATACGAAACTTTAACGCTTTTTTTGTTTGGCCACTATATCTCAAGCCACACTGACACGATATACTATAAATTCTCCAAGAATTAAAGTCAGAAACGCAATCTTTTAGAGTCTAACCGTGAATTTTATTGATAGGGGAATCCTAATCCAGTCCTTCCTAGCACTTTAAAATTCTATTAACATAATTCTTGATTATTATTTTTGCCGATAGATGGCGTTGGCTCCTCACGCATGGTTCTACCCGACTGTATAAAAAAGTCATTACTGAAGTTTCTTTCCCTTTCCAGACATTTTGTTTTCCTGATGAGGAGGGACCTGTAGCTACCCTCGAAATCGATTGAGTGTTTTTAGTAAATATACGCCAAATACAAGGTTGTTTCAGCGAATTTGATAAGACTATTGTATTTGTTACATTTAACTTAGTTTCCCATATTGAACCCTAGTGACAAATAATAATAACCAAAAGCTGCAAATTTAATATGATATTTTGAAAATTCAAAGATTTTGAAAGATTTGTATTGCCATCTGCATAATTAAAAACTTTTGCTTTAAATAGTTTCCACATGTCATTAATGTAGATGTTATAAAGGAGAGGACCTAATAGAGCCTTGCGGAACTCCCATGATAACGTTTTTAGTGGAAAGAGTAAACTTCATCTATATTAAGGAAACTTATGCAATGTTGTATTTATACAAAACACAAATGAGCTTGTTTTGTACCATCTTCCCAGAGAAGTTTTATTTCTTAGAAACATTAACATTTTTATATTAGTGATGCTATTTCTTATATTGTTTAGGTACTTACTTAGTAACACAACCATCTTAATAGAAGTCGCCAAATTTTCAGAATGTGCCAAACTTTGACAACTATGTTCATAACAGTCCTTCAGTCAAGCAATTTTGTAACCAATTTTGTATGCATTCTTTTTTATTGTATTCCAATTTCCAACAGTTTTTTTTAAGTAAATCATAATTTTTTTAGCCGTAGTTTTAATATATGAACTTGTGAAATTTGCTGGCAATGGAACAGACTGCAGTAAAATTTCTGCAGGAATACAGAATTTTGCTGAAAATTTTTCTAAAAGGAACAACAAGGAAAGATAATTCATAGATAGTCACTGTTGTTGAGGTTTGTATGAAGCCAATTCTGCGCAAGTCTCTGATGTTTTTTTGAAGCAAAAACGGATCGTAGTGTACTTCAGGAGAAGATTAGTGCAATAGAATTTCAGGAAAATTTGAAGAATGTGTTTTATTTTTTTAATGTATCATTGAATCCTTATTTAATTTTATGTTTCCTTTTCATATGTTGATAATGTTTACCGAAATGCTACAAATATCAATAGTTTGGGAATCTTTCTAAAAAAAAAAGGTGTGAAAACCACCAACTTGCACCTAATAACTAATTTCTACATTTTCATCTGTAAAAGATCTCCAAATTGTGCCAAGATGATTACATTACTATGTAAGTACCAAAGTTATTTGCTTAAATTAGAATTCAAATTAGCTTTTTTTTTTTTCCCTAAAAAAA
>KK117796.1:125673-152473 GCA_000611955.2 Stegodyphus mimosarum
AAAAAAAAAAAAAAAAAAAAAAAGGAGGGAGAGCCCTCCTTTAGAATAATTAGAACAATAGTAAAATTTTTAAGTTTAAATAATTTAACGAAGAAAGATAAAAAACTATTCTTTCTTTTGATTTGCATATTTAATAGGTAAGTAGAACAAAGCATATGCTTAATGAATAGATAAATCACTTTATGAAATTGTGTGTCTTAATTATTTACAACTCAGTAATTCAAAGTTGTGGTATTTCTTCAATTGTTGCATCAGTTCTAGCATATCATGTATATGAAGGTCCATTTTTTGAACACATTGCCACCAATGGGTAACCAGTTATAGTTTAGCCTTATCAAAGCAATGACTTCTTATGTATATTTTCAGGGTGTTAAGCAGATGAAATTCTTTATGCTTGTGACAGGAATATTAGAAGTCAGTAATTAAGACAAATCATCAGGATAAGCATTACATTAAGCATTTTTAAAAGCTTATATGGTATATGCACAGTGACACGTAGTCATTTTTGATTTTAATGAAATATGAACCTTTTAATGACAAAAATCATTCAAACAAAAATAGTTCTGAGGCCACCTTGTTGATGTGATAAACTGTTGAAATGTGGTTGCAAACTGTGAGTTGTGAATTGAAACTTGTCAATATTTACTGTTTTGCATTCCTCAAAATGATCCAAATATGTTGATATGGGATACAGCCACCATGGAGGGCAATGCAAGATTCCACACATCGTGTCATACTTTGCACAACATTATCTATCAGTTGTTGTGGTAATTTATCCCATTCATCTGTCAGTGCACAGATGAGGGTGTCTTGTTTATTGGATGCCACTGTTGACCAGCAAGATGCCTCTCCAAAGCATCCCAAACATTTTCATTGGAATGCTGGAGAATGTGCTGGCCATACGAGGTGTTGAATATCCTCGTTCTCCAGACACTCCATGACAGTGACTGTTCGATGACGTATTATATTGTCATTCATGAAAACAAATATCGATAGTATCATGGAACATGCGAATATAAGGCTGCAGAATATGATCGATATATCATTGGGCAGTCATAGTCTGAGCTAGAAGCACATAGAGGGATCTACAGCCATTGATTATGATCCCAGCCTATACCATAAAATGACATGTAGGATACTGGTCCTTTTCTTGTATGTTTGCCGGATATATGTAGTATTACTGTCATGCCAGATCAAATGGTGTTTAGAATCCGATGACGGACTGAACTTACTCTGATCTGATAGTAGTATACAAGCCCAGTAGTCATCAGTCAACTTGTGATGCTGATGACACCATTGCGAACGGGTGGAATGGTGGTGTCTATGCAATGGAATGCCTACAACAGGGCAGGGGGCATATAGTACTCCTTGATGCAAACATCTGGCTAAAGTTTTTCGGGAGATTAGCTTGCTAATAGCAGCAAGTAACTAATTTGCTACCTCAGTAGCTGTGTTAAATTGGTTCCTTTTTGTCAATATCATTATGTACCTATCTTCTGTAGGTGCCATACTGTGAACACGACCTCCTCCGTGAAGTTTGTTACACATTCCATGTATCTGAAATGATTTCTAAAGTCTTGAAACAACACTGTGGCTGACATCAGACTCCCTTGCAACATGTTAGTTTTCACCATTCTTCAATCTTGCCAATAATATGGCCATGCATAAAATTATTTAAGTGATGTCGGAAAGGTCTACCGAAAATTACAAGTTCGTCAATTGATGCTTTGGTATTAAATTTTGCTTTTGAATGACAAAGTTCAATACATGTCAAATCCTTTATATCTCTTATCAGCAGTATCACGTGATGATCAACTTTGGCAATCCAAAATTTGCATACGCACAACACATCTTACAGTATCCCACACATAGGTTAATTTCCACATTTTCCTGCCTTTCATTATGTGATTGGTGTTTCTGCTACTGTCATCTGTTCTTAGCAGTTGTCCACCAGTGTATGATAGCGAATCTCCAAATGTATGAAAATTAGATATAAGAAACTTTATCAATATGTTTAGTTTTTTTAGAGATTTTGCAAATTATAACTTATTGGATGCAAATTATAACTGTTGGATGGGACAGCTAGGTGATGAAGTAATCTTTCTTTCCAGTTTTTCCTAACGTATATAGCTTCTGACATCTAAACTTGTGATTGCATAAAAAAATATCTGTATGCTGAGCAATCCATATTTGTACCTTCAAAGCATTCTGCTTTGAAAATAAAGTGAGAGTTAATACTAAAAAAATTTAGAATAGATGTAACTAGGCTAATATGCTAAGAATGCACTTTTATAAAATTTATAGTGTGTAATGTGTAGAAATTAAGGTTTGATAATTTCTGTTCATGAGAAAAAAATTGGGTGCAAGGAAATAATTGAAAAGTCTGACCATAAGAATACTGAAGTATCGCTGAAATGGTTACCATTAAGATAAGCTGCAATTTTCCAGTATTTAGACAAATGCCTCAAGCAAAGGCTGATGAATATCCCAGACTGTTTAGAGAGATCACCTTTTTGTGTTCAATCAGTTGATTAAAATGCAGGTTTAAGATGTGGAAAATTTTTTAGGAAAAATTATTAGAAGTCAGCATTTCACCATCTGATGTTGAACTGTGGGAAAAAAAATATGTTTGGAATGTTAGCTAGCTATTATCAATACAGTGAAAAGACACTTTCAACACAAATGAATCCCAGCTGTTTTCCAAGATAGTGCCAAATTAAATGTTAAATTTAAAGCTAGAATGCTGTCAAGAGTGCAAATCATAGCTTTTGCGTATGCCAATATAAATTCATCTGAACATTACTGTCCAGTGACTGGGAAACATCTTTAAGATGCATCAGATAAAAAATGTTTCTGTTTACTCTAAAGTCCAACTATAAGATGTAAATGACATTGGGATAGTTTAAAGATTTATGAAAGTGAGATTTCAGCCAAAAGCAAAGGATTCTGTTCTTGATTGAGACTGAATTGCAGCTAGAGATTTCAAATACTTTGTACTGGATTAATAGTATTTTCATTTTCTTATTTTGTTTCAATGCTAATGTTTAAAAAATTATAATGACTTGTTGCAAAATCCATCATTTGAAAATTTTTAGGAATGATGCACTAGCACAGAGTGAGTGTTGAAGGGAGAAATAATGATAAATTTTATCATTGAGGATTAACCTGTTACAAAATAGAATGATACCTCAAAACAGAAGAGAAATACATCAAAGTGAAATGTAAAATTGACTGAGCAGCAACTTGTGTTTGGCATAGATTTAGTCAAGAACTCAATCCATTTCAAAAGCAATGGATACTGGTCCCTCTTCAACAGAAGCAAACAAATCTGCAAGACCGGAAAGCAATGGGTGCAAGAGTCATATTTATACCCTATAGCAGTAAGCAGTGGTTGCAATAGTCTTATTTATACCTTATGGCAATATGGTATACCCTATCACGTGTTTACCTTGTGATCCTGTTTATATCATATGGCATGGTCATATTTATACACTACTGCAGTCAAAGTCACCAACTGAAGAAGAATCTTCAACCGGTGGATTGGATTTTCTTGAAGTTTTTCACATTTACAAAGATTTGTTTTATTTAATTAATGACAATCCATTTCCTCTCGATGCTTTTAAAATTTTATTAACCTAATTTTTCAATTTTGTTGCTATTTTTGCTGACAAATGGCACTAACTTCTCACCTGCTTTAGTGCCGTAGGGTATAAATACAACTATTGTGCCTGCTGCTTTCCAGTCTTACTCTTGATGAAGAGGAGCTCCTGAGTTTTGCTCCTGATGAATAGGGACCTGTACCTGTTTGCCCTTTAAGTCAATTTAAGTTCTTGACTAAATCTATGCTAAACACAAGATTGTTGCTTAGTTAATTTTAGAGACAGCTACCTGTTTCAAAGAAGAAGATTCTGTATTTTCAGATTGCGAGTTGGTGCTTTTCTAAATATGTGATGTTGATGATGTAGCAGCCAAAAATCTGAATGAATGGTGTGAAGATGAATGTTGGGAGATGAAGATGATGTGAAATCAAACTGAAAACTGATAACATCCAAAGTTTTTTATTCAATATTGATGGTAAAATGAAAATTTGTCCAATATTGATGGTGAAATGTTGCACAGGAAAAATAAATTCCTCATTACTATGGCTGCTAAAGCAGCAATATTTATTATCAATATCATGACTTCACTCTCATTTCTACCATTTGTTTTTGCTCATACAGACAGTAGGACCAAATGTAACGAAAATATTTAAGTTTTTGTACAAAACTATAAATAAAAATTTTTCTACAATCTACATAATATCACCAGAAAGTTACAGAATATTTTTGTATTCAGATATTAAGAAAAATTTCAAGCTAAATGCATTGGGAATTTACCTTGAGAGTTCTTTTTAAAAAAAATTTTTTTTTTTTTGGATTCATTTTTATTCAGTTTATAACTTCTGTACAAAAAGATCATTTATAATTATAAGCATGCATTTTAAAGAGAAGTGTGTATTTCAGAGAAAGGTTCAAAATGGTGACATTTAAAATTAATTAAGGTACTTTCTGATAACCGAATCCCCTTCCAAAAAGCAGTTAACTCATTGGTGACTAAGTTTTTGCCAAGCTAATATGGGAAAGGCAACAGCCGTTTTGAAAATGGTGGTGCACAAAGAATTCGGATAAAGAGCAATCAGTCAATAAAATTTAAAAAAGCAGGAAATGTTTGTAATAAGACACTTTTTAAGAAACCTTTATTATTATTATTTTTTTTTGCATGGTTTTTTATCCCATGTATACAACTATCTGTTTTTGCTATAAAAAAAAGAAGGGAAATGCATAAATATGGCATTGCGCACCTCTATTATTACAGTTACTCAGAAACAACTGACATGCTGGTCTCGAGTTGCATGGTTACCTTAATGATATAAAATCAGAAATAATTAAAAGGTAGCCACACGCTTTTGTAAGCAAGATACGACTATCTTCACAGTAATTTCTGATTCATGTTCTAACATTTTGCATGCAATTTCATTAAATTTGACCATTTGCTAAGTTCAACTTCATGGAATGCAAATTTTTGCATTATCATTTTTTGCAATTTTGCATTATTATGTATTCATGGATTGCCACATAAATACCTTTGGGCAGGTACGTAACTGTTTTAGTGATTTTGGTTGCTACATAATTATTTTAATGCATTTCTTTGTGAATGCTTCTCGTGAGGAGTGCAGTTAATCAGAAAGAACCCTGACATTTAACATAATAATTTTTATTGGTTTAATTTACAGGAAGGAGCCCACTAAGCAAGAACTTAGGTTTCGGCAGTTATTAAAAGATCTCAAACTTCTTCCAAAATCATCAAACCTGCCTCAAGAAAAGGGAACAGATGATCAGGCTGTTATATCAGAAGGAAATATAGTTTTTAATACATCACACAACAGTGAAAATGAGGAGAAATACAGTGATGTTCCAAAAGAAGAGTCAGTTACTTATCTTAATTTTGCAAATCAGTTTCAAATGTAAGCAATATACACATTTTTAATTAAATTAAAAATTCTGGTAAATGTTATATCTATAGGTATAGGCAAGTTTATGCACAATAAATTAGAACATTTTTTTAATTCTTACTTTTTGGACAGTTAAGCTATATGATATAATTTAGAATACTTACATATTATTCTGTTGACTGTTAAATTTGGCTACCATCAGACTATGAAAATTGGCAGAAATCCCACCAAAGTTCGGCTAATCTTTCCTATGGAATTTTGAATTAATTGACACATCTCTATGTAATATTTAACCCACTTCATTTGTGCACTTCATAAAAAGGCCTTTGTCAATTTCTACTATTTTTTTAGGCTTTCCAGTTTTACTCAGAGCTCTGTTTAGAATGTTATGAATACAGACATCCTTCAGGTAATTGTTCCAGTCAATTATTGTTTCATTGACCATATTCAGCTTACCATATTGTGTCCATTGCATTCACGATTTTTTTATGGTTAGAATCTATAGTATTGGAAATAATCTGCTTGCTTTTCTGTAGAAGGCTGATCCCAAATTTTAACCATTTTTTTTTTAGAAAAATACAGCATTAATAGTTAACTTATATTCTTTATCATAAAAACAGAAGATGGCTTATCGAGAATCAATCTAGGTTACCAGGGTTCGTACGGTCCTTAAGAGTCCTTAAAAGTCCTTAGGTTTTTTAGAATTGATTTTAGGTCCTTAAATGTCCTTAGTTTCATCCAAAATCAGTAGAAGGTCCTTAATTTTAATCATTTAAAATTTCGGTCCATTTTTACGACTGCCATTTCGAGTGAAAATTAGCATTTTTGAGAAATATTTTTGGTGATTCACTGACAAATATGGTTATTGTTTGAGTTTGTTCCTATTTCTAATATAAACTGTGCGATACTCGAGTTTCTAGGCAAAAAATGAAACATAGGCATTTCGAAATTGTTTCTTTTTTCTAGTGAAGAGCTCTTAAACAACTTTTCCTTTTTGGGGATGCGAATTCTTTTATTAAACTGTTCTAAGTTTGGCTACTTATCAACATTTTGGCGATTTTAAGATCAATTTCTATACAAAATTTTTGATTCGAAGATCTATGAATTTTTCAACACTTTTGTTTAGAACATTGTAACATTAATAAATTTCGTTAAAATAATGATAATATATCGAAATTATATTTAAGAACTAACATTGAAGTAAAACATTTTTATTTTTCTCTGTTACATTATAAAGTGATGTTTCTTTTCATTTTGGCAACTTATTATTACAGTATTTTGAATCCGAAAATAAACAAGCTAATAAATGCTAAAAAGCATAATTTACAAAACAGTTCTTAGCGAAAGCAAAAAAACTCTGTAATTATTTTAAAATGTCTTCTTTTTTATTTTTTCATGGTAAGAGTGTTTCCCCATGTAATTGTCTTAGAACTTTCAGAATGTGCATCCGTTTTCTCTATAAAATTCATTTAATTTTTTTGTGTGTGTGAAGCTACCTTTACAGTTACAGCCTGAAGCTGTGTTGCTGATTGTTTCAGCGTATTTATTGTAGATTTTCAACGCTTTTAAAGGTAATTTTGGAACTGTGCTGTAAATAGTGATTCCTGTAAATAAATTGTGCTTTTTATTGTTCTGCATCGTGTTTTCATCGGATACTCTCAAATCTACGAACCCGTAAAACGCAACAGTATTTTACAGAATGTCTGTGATAAATTGCTTACTCTTTGGAGAATTTTTGGGAGAACAATGAAAACCTAATATTTGAATGTTTTGTTTCTGATCCTAGAAATCTTTTTCTTAACATGATTATTCCCCTCCCCCTTTTGTTCTTTTTCCTAAGCAGAAGCATGGAAAATGTGAATAATGCTTCTAATGTTGGCCACATGGACACGTATTCGTAGAAAGGAATTTTCTTTTAAAAAAGAATTGAAAATTAACAATTTAAAAGATTATCATATGTATCTTATATATCTCAATGCATGACAGGCAAGGTTGACGTTCGGCGTTTTGGTACTTGATGCAGTCTCTGTGGGTCCTAAATTTTGCTCTCAGTGCCTGTCCTAAAGTCTAAAAGTTTTGCTATTTCTATATTTTATTGCTTTGTGCATCACTAAAATTCTAAAAATTCTGCCACACCGGCTTTGGCCATATATCATTTCATATTTACTCTCAGTGTTCATATTATTTAAGGAATAAAATTAGCAGCTTCTTCTATATATTTTAAATACATGTAGTTTTTAGAATAACAGAAATCTTTAAATAAATCCAAAGATTCTGAAATGCAGAGGAAACTTATTGAGAAAAGAAACTGAACGCATAAAGAGAAAGAAAATGATTCTTTAAAAATATGTACAGTTAGTATTATGTAAATTAGCCAGTTGTTTATAATTTCAGCCTGTACTATAGCTTCTCCTTTCTTTTCCTCAGGAGAATGCAAATCGTTTATATAGTATTTAAACTGAGGTTTTTGTATTGTAAGACAGAGAGTGTTTCTAACTTCTGCTTGCATGCTGCATTAGTTCCTGCCAGCTCTGATAATTTGTAATTATTCAGCTTTGCATTATCGCTACCGATATTTGAATATGTTATGATTCTGAGTTACTGAGCCAGCTTAGATTAAAATTAAATTGGGTTGTCTTTGACTACTAGCCCAGAATTTGAATTTGAATTTGACTCTTCCTGTTTAATTACATCGCCATGAGCTGTAGTTCATTCTGCTAACATAAGAACACACACTTATATTATAAGTTCTGTTTAAATAAAGGGGTTTATTCTAACTTTTATCTGACTTTATAGTTACTTTCAGACATGACGATAATTTGCTTCATGCCTATCAAGAGTTTTGTACTATTTAACATTTACCAGATCATATAAAACCTCATAGGTATAATGTCGAGACATTGACAAGTATTGTTAGAAATGCTTAAAGAGAAGGAAATTGATATGAATTAGCCATACTGTCTGGGAAGGCTTCAAATTAAAAAGACGCATAAATATTTTGTTGAGTATTGCTGTTGCAAAACATAAACATGTTGTAGTTTTTAATGTATTATTATCCTGATGTCGTTTAAGAATCAGTGTCATAAATTACATGTATTTTGAACTGCAAAATGTTATTAGACTGTGATTTTCATGAAATATTTTTAAAAAATAAATAAAATTTAATACTGGCCATGTAAATCTATAATATCTACTACCTACTTAACTACCTAATTCAATTATTGGTAACTAATTGCTCACCTTTAAAAGTTATCTCTACATCGAGCCTTTCATTTATCCTTACCGTGGTCACAAGATACAACACAAAAAATGTAAAAATTACTATAAAACATATTCCTTACACATAGTAAGACTTAAAATAATACAAAACAACTTATCACCCTCTGATGCTTTAGAGGCTTATTGGAACCTTAAAGTATGTTAATTGTATTGCAACTCCAGGAACTCTGCACGAAGCTATGACACTAACTGCCTCAGGCAGACAGAGCATAACTTTCAAAACCCTGCCAACATCAGGCATTCAGGTCTGTTCTGATCGGCAAGTCTCTCTCTAGGCCAGCAACAGCAGTGACAACGTCCAGTCTTCTGGTATGGATTTTACTTCTCATTTTAACCTATGCCGTTTGATATAAAATCGGCCTATTTACAAAATCTCTAGACTGAGCAAGTACTTAAATGAGACATAAAAGAAAAAAATCAGCATAAAGCTAACCACTAGTAAAAAGTAAATAAAATGTCACTTATCTTTTTGAAAATATATCCAACTATTATAAGTGTAAAATGTTTAATACTTCTTTGACAAAGTTTATAAAAATGATTTTATTCTCGAATTTATTTTATAATTATGCTTAATAATAGTGCATCCTACTTACGGATCTATTTTTTATTAGGTTGGTGTAACGAAAGTGAAGTTCAGGCATAGACTTTAATTGAAGTTATGCAATTCCGATTTGCTGATAGGTCGTTAATTTTTTTCTTTAATGGTCCTTAAAAGTCCTTAATAGTACTTAATTTTCATGTGCAAAAATGTGTATGAACCCTGGTTACATCAAATGTTAGATGTTATGAGTGTGTTTTTATGTCACACTTATCCATAATTGGATTACTTTTACTCATAATTGGTGCTAAATAGCACAGTTTGGCAACAGTTTCATGGTCAATGGGATAATATGTAAGTACCTAATTTAGTTTAAAAGTTTGATTATTTTAATTTTTTAAAATAGCTTTTTTAAAAAATACTTCGGAATTGATATTGTTTTTCTTTGTTTAGATTTTAATCTCTTCTTGTATTTTCTGTCTTTAGGTTTTTCAAAATTATAAATTTCTTTTCAGCAGAAATTTATCATATTGAAATAAACATAACTTTTATTTAGAACTTGTTTAATACTTTTCAATAAATATTACTGTAAAATGTCTGTTTTAAAATGTATTTTCAAAATATATGAAAATGTAAATGTAAGTGTAACTTGAAAGACTAATGATTTTCTCTTTAATCTGTAATCCTTTATTATTTATTTTTATTTTTGAAGACTTGAGGAAAGAATTACTCCATTGAAGAATTTACCGTATACTAGACAATTAGAGGTAAGGCCTAGCTATTTTGAGGAGTGCATCTGCATACAGAAAAGTTTTTTGTATATGCTGATATTTTTAATGTAATGAGAAAAAATTCATTCCAAATTAAACAGAAGTAATACAAAATGGTGCTCTTTGTATTTGATTAATAATGATTGATTATTATATGCACTATTTTAAAGCATGCTAATATTAAAATGTTCTGTTGTGCTTTGCATAAGCTAATATTAAATGACAATCTTATTGATGCATGCATTTAGCATAATACATTTTTATACTGAATGCATTAATTGTGTAAATTATAATTATACTTCAGTTCAGTCTAGATTGTATTTATATTAAATGCAGCCTTCAGGCTAGCTGAAAAAAGATTTGAGTTACTGTTTTATGAATTTTCCTTTAATTAATTTCCTGTGATTTTAAAATGGCAGACCAAAAAGAATTCCATCTGATAATTTGTGCCCTATGTTATTAAACATTAACATTTTTATGAACACTTTATTCAGAATTTGTGGTATTTATGTGCAGCCATTCTTTGGTATGAGGTTTAATATGTTAAAGTTACAATTTATTCTGGGAATTAATAATAAATAAAATTTGCACAGCTGTAGGAGTTATTAAACTTGATAACATTGAAAAAAACAGTAATATTTTCTAAAAATGTACTCTCATAAAAGGAATTTAAAAGCCAGATACCCATGCATAAAATTTTACTTCAAGACCAAAAATATTATGGATAGTTTAGCCCAGAAAAAAGGTTGAGAATAAATAAAATCTTGTTTTGTTTGTGTGAATGTTTATTGATTTTTGTTTTATGTTTGACTTAGGCTACCAATAGAAGATGATTAACCTAACAACATAAGCAGAAATCTAGGAGATGTTACAGCTAACTTGGATGTGGCAATGTTTTTTTAATCCAAAAAGCCTTTATTTGAAGCTAAGATAATTATAGCCATTAAATTTGCTTTAAAAGAAATGTGCCTGTTTGCTATTTAACATATCTGTGCAAGTCTTTCCAGCTGATATTCATATCAATTCCAAAAGACTAGGTAGCCTGTAAAGTAAGGCCAATCTGTTTCTCTATATATTTTAAGATTATGTAGGAATGAAATCTTCTTTATGGCATCATTTATAATTATGCTAAAGAAAGGTATTGCTCATATGAAGGACAAAGAAAAACTGTTAAAATGTAAGTCATGTAAATTTACATAGAATATCTTGATACCATATGGTAATCATGTTTACTTTCAACATGTAATGATTAATCACTTAATATTGTTCTTAAATAACCATTTAATAAATATGAATAAAACCATTTAATAATGTTCTGTTTAGTTTGGATTTTAGTTTCTAACAAGGTAGCTTTCTCTTTCTAAAATTTTAATGAGGGATAGAGTTTGAAGTTTATCTAAAGGTGATTTTGATGTTTTACATTCTTTGATTACAATGAAACTACTGAGAAGTTAAATTAAGTTGGAATAGGTAAATGGTGACTTGATTAATTCAGCATACATTTCTCTTTGCACATATGCAGGATAGTCGTGATGCAAAGATTTTTCCTATGAATGGAAGCAGGCACATATTTCAAATGTTCTGTACAAAATCGGAGTTCTTTTTGATATAGAAACTACTGAACTTCGGTTACAAAGGGCAGCTTTTGTCTGATGATAAATGTTCCAGTTACATTTTACACAGGTTGGCTTTTTAACTTTAGCCATATTTATAGCACCTGTAGTCAAAGAGAATCGTAAATGTTGTTTATGCTATTTGTAGCATTCTGCTGTAGCATGTGTTGCACGTTTGCAATAAAGGCTAGCTCTTAAAGGTAATACAATAAAGAACGTCTAACCCGATGTTACTTCTATAACTCCCGAAATGAAGAGGTAGTATGGCATATAGCAAAACACAATTTAACTACACAGAAAACCTACATTAAACATTCAGACATTCTTCTGACTACATCTGGTTACAAGGCAATTACAATTACAATTCTCTGCTATGCTCTGAAACTATTACACCCAACAGTTCATCATGTGACATCAGTCTGTTACTCATGTCATTTGGCGAGAGAAATGATGCCATTCACAACATATCCTCTCCCCTTTTGAGTTGTACTGAATAATTACTCAAAACAGTGACTTAAAGCTTAAATTCAGCCTTTCTGGTTTCTTGACAGCACGACCGAATCGAGACACAGTCTTTGGAGACTTTCTGGAGTCATCATCATCTGGATCTGGTGAATGTGCTGGCCAGTCACTTGAAAAAGAAATCTCTCTAGGAACAGGCTCCTTGGGCAAATCGTGACTGCAAATCTCTAGTGCAAAAGTTCTTTGAATTGGATGAATTAGGATGTTATATTGTGTTTTTAGTTTCACTCTATTGGAAACAAAGACTGACCATTCTCTTTGCTTATCTAAACCAATGCAGGGCTACCATAGAATCACTCCAAAATACAGTTCTCGAGCAATTCTTAATTTTGCTCTCATTGACTGAATTCTTATTTCATGATTTTTATCAGTCCTCATAAATATGCATGCAGAATAAGCTTCTCTGCATGCATCTGCAAAAACATGCATTTCACTGGATTCTTTTATATCTATAAAACGTGATACTTCAGCATCTGCCAAAACAGACATTTCATTATGCCGAGCTTTGAAAACCTCTACAAGGTTATCTGGTAAAGGAGCGTCCCAACTTAGTTTTAACTTCCAAGCTTCCTGTAAAACAATTTTTGGAGGCAAAGTTACTGCACTGAAAAAACCGGTGGGATAAAAAATTTTCTAGATCAAAGTTAATACAATTCATTTTGTAAATATTTGCGCTAAAATTTCCAAAATGCAGATTGCATCTCAAAGTATTCCTTAATTAAATCCCATATTATACATTATAATTTTACCACACCTTTATTTTTGGATACAAGTTTACAATCTACATTGCTTTCCCAGTTTCTTAAATTAAAACATCCTCGAGGCATAATCTGTTCAGCCTTTCCAATAAATGCTTCTTGTTCTCTCACATCTGAAACATCTGTGACACAATTATCTGCATAAAATGAGGATTTTAATTTTTGAGCAGATTCTTCTAATTCAAATGCAGATTATCCAGCAAATGTGAATTTGAGGCTGCCAACAGAAACCAGCTTGATGTGATACCAAACAATACAATTCTGTGGAAAATTTCCTCATTTTCAGAAGGATAGAAAAATCATAAAAAATGTTGATGTTCAGGCGGTTGTAGGAAAAAATGTCTCCTGGAAAATAAGGAACAGAAAGATAGGCACCGGAAAATTAGGAAACGGAAAATAAGTCACCATTCTTTTGAAATGGGAAAAATAAGGGATATATCACCAAGATGGGAGATAAAAGTTTTATCATAACAACCATACCTGCGGAATAGGGAAATCTTCTGACAATGATTGAAAGAAGATAAGCGAGTTGCTGGCCTGTCCGATGGTAAAAATAGAGGGTTGACCAGCGGGTCATGGTCATTAGTGATTGTTCCCCTCGTACCCCATGTAGTTATAGCCTTAAGCTGTGGTTCAGGGGTGAAACATTGTCGCATAACTGAGCGTTAAAAGCAGTATTATAACAAACCGTTGTAGATGAAATTTAGTCACAGTTTGCGATAAGAATATTCCTTAATTTTTAGCTAATTATGTGTTGCATATTTTTTTTTTCTGATTTGATTTTAATAAAAAATAACGTGTTTGCACAGGAAACACTTGCTTAATTTTGCATTTAGGTCTGAATAGGAAAACAAGAAAATTAAGAGGTTTATTTGAAAATTATATGCTGCAGCTAGCTCAACGTCTTACCCTTAAAACCTCCTTCAAGAGAGCCCGCTATAACCCTGCCGGTTAAATTAGAATTTGGCAGGTTTCCCCAACTCCGATTGACGACATTATTTGGTCAGATTTTAGAGTTCCTTTTTTTCCGTTCCTTATTTTCAGGAGGCTTTCTTTCCATTTCCCTTTTTTCCGGGTGACATTTTTTCCACACACCGTTCAGGCACTATAGCCAACTGTAAAAATGCTTTTTCTATATCAGCTGAAAGTCCAATTGGATATCTTTGAAATCTATTAATAACATCAGGAATGAGATCTATTACATTAGGTCCTTTGTGTAACAGATCATTTAAAGAACATTTTCCCATCTCTCCAGCAGATGCACCAAAATGTGTCTAATTGTTGTTCTGCTATGACTTTTAATGACAGGCCGATGAAATAAAAAATGACCACTTTCATCTATATAACCCTTTCGATAATACCCAACTTCTCCCACTTCGGAAATACATGTTTATATTCATCCAAAATTAATTTTTTCCTTTGTGTTCTGGCACATTCTCTGGTGAGGCTTCTAAGTTTATTCTTTATTAGCAGCCAACTTCCTAATTTCCAATTTAAAAAGGCAAGCACACTTCATATCTACCATCTGGCAGGACTTTTAGAGTATTTAAAAAATTCTCTAATATTCCGGCATAATCCATGCTTTTCTTTTTATTTTCAACAGGGTCTAAAATTCCAGTGGTTTCTAACTTTCATAATTCATTAACTGACAAGTTATTCACTTGCAAAGCTGTAACATTGCAAACAAGGCTTTACTTTTCTCAGTTTGAGAAATATTACATTTTCCCATCAAAATATTTTCTAATAGCGCATATTTAGCAAATACAAATCACAGTTCAGTTTCACAGACTGCTCTGTAAGAATAGCACCAGTTACATTGGCTCCTAGTAACAAATTAATTTCTGTCTCCAGCAGTTTCAGATCTGATAAATAAACTCCTTTGTCTTTCAATGCATCATCTTGACTTTTCGCTGTGGCTTTAAAGTATCTATCACGAATTTGCCAATATAAGAATGTTGAGACCCAATATCAAGGATGAACCTTAAAACTGTTTTTCTACTGCCTGATTTAGCTTTAACATTAAATATGCAGTTTCATTCATACAATTATTAGTTAATGCATTAGCCTGAACTGATTGATAGTTTTATTTACTTTCAAGCCCTTCTGGCTCATTTTTTTGCTTATTGTTTTTACAGTGAGCACACATAAGACTGTTATGAGTTTTTGAGTTACAATAAGTACATATATTTTTCATTTTACAAAATCTCGCCAAATGACCAATACGAAAACATATAAAGCAAGCTTTTTTTCTTATCAAAATTTTCCTTTTAGCATCTAAATTCATATTTCTAGCAGTAAAACAATCTTTAGTAGGATGTATATTTTTCACCAAAAAGGCAGCTGAAATTTTGCTTACCTGAGCTGTTGTAAGAGGTGCATACCAAAGCTGCTGCAGCAGGGGGTTGAACAGATGGTTTATCATCACACACTCTTTTCCTACTGTCTAAACTAGCACTGAAACTTGAAAAACACAAGTTCAATCATTTCTTCATTTTTAACTTCTTGTCTCCGGAAATTCATCAATTTTTCTAAATAACATTCTTCTAATGCACGAGTTTCGCTTAAATTTTTTCTTCTTTCCCAAGCAATCAAAATTTCTTTGGGAAAGCATGATTCCACTAGAGGGGTTAAAAAATCACCATATTTTCCCTTCTAATTCATCATACAACACCGATAGATCAACACCAGAAACAGCATTTTTCATACTCAACAAATTCTCACACGTAAATTTGAACAAGCAAATCCTCTCATCCAAAACATTCCCAGAGTTTACTGATAGCTTTTGGATAATTCACAGCCATAGCTGGGAAACTTTTGGACTGCTCTGGCTCCTTTTGAATTAGGGATTACCGGAAGCAAATACTGGAATTTATCCTCTTCAGGCATGCTCACATCTTCACGAATCTTGGAAAATTAACTTCAAAAATCAAATATTCTTTTACATAATCACTAAATTTCTTCACTTCAGTCTTTGGTAATTTGAACTTCGTTCCTTCAGAAATAATTTCTTCAGATGATTTAACATTTAATTCAGTTTTCTTAAATATTCTGAACATAATTCTGAAAATTTGTCACGATAAGTTTCAGCAGATTCAAAATCTTCAAATTCTTTTTCATTTTCCTTACTGTTTAAAATAGCCATAGACAGCTCTTTTTAAACATGTAAATTTAACCCTTTAACTGAGATTCCCAAACTGAAATTACATCCACATCGAGAACTTCTTTAAGTAACTCATCTGCTATTTTGTTCACACACACTGTAAACGTTGCTCTCACCGATTTTTGTTGGGCTTTCAAACGTGTCACATCCATACTCATATTAATTACTGTCACTAGTTACCAAGATTGCTCCATGTTGGGCGCCAAAATATTTTATGTTGCGCATCTCACAATAAAGGCTAGCTCTTAAAGGCAACACAATAAAGAACGTCTACCCGACATTACTTCAGTAACTTCTAAAATGAAGAGATAGTACGACACGTAACAAAACACAATTTAATTACACAGAAAACCTGCATTAAACATTCTTCTGACTACTTCTGGTTACAAGGCAATGGCAATTACAACTCGCTGCTATGTTCTAAAGCTATTATACCCAACAGTTAATCACATGTTGTCCGTCTTACTCATGATGTTTGGCGAGAGAAATGATGCCATTTGCAACAGTATGTGTTAGAAATTATTCTCATCTGTGGGAAATCACATTTCTTCTATCTTGATATTATTAACTAAGATACTGCTTAAGCACTTGCCAGCTGATGATTTCATACAATTGCTTAAAAAATAATAAATATAGTAATACTTTCGCTTTCTCCATTGTTGTTAGTATAAGTACACTCTGCACCAGGGGTTCTTACTCAGTCTGATTCCACCTGCTTTTTTCTGTGCCATTAAAAAATTATGTAAATCTAAATAAATGTGCGTGTATATTTTTAATTTTGGAAAGAGAGGGTGAGGGGGAATGATCTTCTAGCAATGGTGAAAGGAGTGCATGGGTCAAAAACGGTTGACAACCACTGATCGATACAATTAAGATAACTCTGAAATGTACATAGTATAGTATGGATATTCAAGCCTTAATTTCAATAGAGGTGTGAAATATTTATCTTGAAATCCATCAGTTCTTTATATTAAGCATATTAACCTGATGCATTATGTTGTATTACATTATTTTTAATGTACCAGTAATTAAATAGAAAGAATAATTGACAATAATATATGTATTTTATGATCTTTTTTATTTTAAAAGTAATTTGAAATATTTAAAAATTACTGAGTAAAAGAGATTATTTAGTATTAATCAATAAACATTATATAAAAGTCTGTGGCAGGAAATGTCACATGGAAAAAGTATTATATTATACTATGAGTGAAAAATAGTGGTGGCATATTTGACATCATTTAATAATCTGTTCAGTTATATGGCATTTTACTGTGACAAATGATATATCAATATGGTGTTAATCAGTGACTATATTTATTTGCATTATTAAAGAACAAGGATTCACAGATGACTTTTTAAACAATGGATGTCATAATTGGTTAACTTCTTAACTTTTTCCAGTAACTGTTCAAAACTGTAATAATTTTAAAATATCAACGGAAACAACATTTTTGTAAAATAAGCAAACCAATATGATATATACTATTATAGAAATAAAAAATACATTTAATGTGCCCAATGCATGCATGCAGTGGATGTGTGGACACTTGTGTGTGAACTGGCATCTGCTAACTGACCGTTAGCACTTTATAGTTGTCTCACGAAGTAATCCCATAAAGAGGCCTAATGCTGAGAATTAATGAAGTCGAGTTCCTTGTGAAGAATCTAAATTTAGAAAAGGAAGAGAGATGCTTTGTTGGAAAACATAGTCCATTGTATAGAAGTTGTTCTTGTATGGCTGGGGAGGGAGTGAAATCATTTGGCATCATTCAGGAAGTAGAAAGTAATCAATGATTGGCTGAGAGTAAGTAAAGTCCAACTGTATCATCAGGAAACTGCACAGAAGTATTTGATAAGCTCGATGACTTTTCTTAGCAAATCATCATGCAGTGCTAAATAAAATATGAAAATTCAGTTGAATCTTGCTTTTTCTAAAATTTCTACTGGGGATAAGGCTTGAAGTTTATCCAAAGGTGATTCTGACATTTTTCATTCTTTGATTACATTTATGATACTGCTAAGAAGTTGAATTAAGTTGGGATAGGTAAACAGTGACTTGATTAATTCAGCATACATTTCTCTTTGCACATGTGCAGGATGATCATGATGGGAAGATTTCTTCCTATAAGCGGGCACATCTTTCAGATTTTCAGTAGCAAAATCAGAGTTCTTTATGACATAAAAACTGCTAAGCTAAGCTTTTTTAAGGGCAGCCTTTGTTATGATGATTGAGGTTCCAATTTGCGCCTTACACAGATTGGCTTTTTTGGTAGTTTACAAGTGTAGGTAAGATACCTATACTATACTTATAGCATCTGGGGCTTTTACCACAACCAGTTTGGCTGTTGCCAAAATGCTGTCATAGGAAACATATTAATGGAGATATTCTTGGCTAAAATTTCCCAACATTGATCAGATGGCCAGTTGAGGGTTCAAAAGTAGTAAATTTACTTTCACACATCAGTAGGCTGGATCTCAGCTAAAATGATGGGGGAAGATCTCTGTTCAGTTGGTACTCTTTCATGAACTGAGATACTTCGGTGACAGGCAAATTCCAGTCTCATAGCTGCTCATGAATTTTAGCAATGTCTGCATCAAAAGGTAGTCTATGGAAAATAACCTTGAGAAGTAAAATAAACTTTCTTTCAGAAAAGGCAGAACTGTACATCTGTTTTCATGAGGCTAACAAGCACTTTTCATGTATGGTGTTTGAGGTGAAATTTAACTTGATCTCATTTGTCAGGAGGATAGTGTAGAAATCAGTTCCTCTCGTAGAATGGTGTTTAAGACACCTGAGAATGAAAAAAATACAAAGTTTCGAAATAGTATCTCAATTAACTTAAGACTGATTATAATAAAATAATATATATATGTAGATTTGTACTATATTTTTTCTTTCTAATAATATAAAAAGTATTAAAATTTATACTAGAAAATGAATAAAGGGAGAGAAGCTATCAGAAAGCCATTGAGCTTGTACAATGAGCAATGGGGAACAAGTGCAAAAAGTCATACCAACAGTAAAAAGTTAGAATAAAAATTATATATTAAAATACACAAACATATGACATAGGAGGGAAAAAAAAGCAATAATACATTAATCTTCCATAATAATTCTAGGTCTGAGAATAGCCATAGGACATCTTATGTTTTGCACATCATTTTGATTGTAATTATAAATTTATAGTTCAGTGTTGTTACTATTTCTCATATGATAATGAAAACTTTTAGCAAAATGGTGGTAAAAGGTTATGAGCTTGACAATGCCAAGCTCTTCCTGAATATTGTTATTATGAATGTACCATAGTGCATCTGTAATCTGCCTCAGAACACTGTTCTGCACAATTTGCAACTTTTTCCTGTAAGATTTTTAGGAGTATGCCCAGATCGGACAAGCATGAACCTCAAGATGGACTTACTGTATAAATGAGTAATTCATTGTCAATAGATAGAATGCTGTTTCGAGCAATTAGAGTGTAGAGTCTAGTTTTACTCACCTGAATTTTCCGGATAATAGACTTATATGTATGGGTGTCATGAGAGAGAATTGTGAGGATCTGTGTAGAAATCGGTGATGCTGTGATGATTAAAAAGAATTAATCTCTTGTCAGTTAACGTCAGGCTGAGAGCAGATGGTAGGAGGGAAGTTTTCGGACAGTAGTTTGTGGAATGAAATTTCCAGTGAAGTGTTGGAAACAGGAACAGTAATATCATCATTTGGAGTCAAGTTTGAGTCAGGAGTTCAAAACAGGAACAATAATTTTATCATCTTGTGTAAAGTTAGAATCACAGGAGTCTGAGTCATTGATGCTAGAATTGTTTCAGAAGTGCTTTAGTTACCTTCGAGAGAGTCAGGGAGGGAGTTAGTCTCAGGAGGCATGATGCACCAAAGAGAAAATGGTCAGTTTGTAATTTCTTGATAAACTTGAACTCTCATAGGTATAGTGCCACAGAAGTATTTGTTTTAGATCTGGAGATTCTAAATATTATCAAGTAATATCCAACCCACATCATCAGGATTAAGTTCACCTTTAGTGAACAGTGGTTGAGTAAGGTCACATCGATTGGAAAATGAGCAACAAATATCATTTCCTTCATCATCAGTCCCCTTGAACAAAACACACAAAACGTGGGCAGTTTTATTAGCCTCTTCGAGACGGCTCACTTTAAGACATTTCCTCGGGTTGGAGGGGACTCAAAAGAAATGCTCCCGCAGACAGGGGTTTTGCATTGCTTAGCCTAACTTAAAAAAAGGGAAGTCCTAAGGTTGTAATTTTTTTAAACCGTTTTATGTTATTACTTAAGCTATCATATAGTTAAAAATTAGCATTTAATAATCTTTTTTCTGTAACGGCTAGTGTGTTGCTCAGCTACACCACAGATGCAGGGCTTGATCCCCAGCCTGGGCAAGGTTGACTCAGCCTTTCACCCCTCAAGTGGGTCGATAAAATGAGTACCAAGTTCGCTTGGAGACTAAACACCGGGGGTCCTCTGCGACAAGCTGACCACTTGCCCAGGGCAAATGCTGATGCACTCTGGGGCCCATAAATCAGGAAAGCAAAAAAAAAAAAAAAAAAAAAAAAAAAAAAAAAAAAGGGCACCGCAGGCCATGGCCCTCTAGGGTTGTTGTGCCACCGAGTTTAGTTTAATCTTCTTTCTTTAATTTACATGAAAATATGTTAAAAAAATTGCTTACTTTAAAAATAATTTTTGAATGAGCTATTTGAATTATTCTGAAGTTTTAAGCTACCAAACACATGAACAAACTTCAAAATTAATTTAAAAAAGTACTAGAAAGATTATTTACAAGAAGAAGTAAAAAATTTTTTCTCAGGAAGTGGAGGACAGGCACTCAGAGAGCTCAATTTCTGACAATATGACTATATCAGAATCACTGGAAATATCACTTTAGAAAATGAATCATCACTCTCATCCGTGACATTAATTGGCTAATTTACAATGTGAGTATATCCTTCCTCTGATAAATAATGCTTTCTCACCATGGTAAATGGAGTTAAGGCCTTCCAAAATAAAAAGGGAAGAATGGGAAGTGTATCCAAAAGCAATGCAAAGGGTAACAGAACTCCACGTAGTAACTCTAAAAGATCCTACAAGGTAGTGAAAAAAAGAGAAAGAAAGAAAAAGAAAAAAGGATTTAGTGGGATATCAGAAATGTGAATATTTATATCATGGGGTGTGTTAAAGCAAAGCCTTGTTTGTTTACATTATCTTTCTCTCCTCCCTTGAGTGAGTCATGTTTCTCTCAATTTGAGTAGAAGGTGAAATCTACATGTATCTCAAACCCTATGGACATACTATGTCATCTTATGGCAAAAGTTATAGATTTTAAAACATTCCAGGAGACTGGGATAAATATTTAATGGTCGGGATGAATGAGAAAACGCGCTGGCACATCAACATGCTGGCCAAGACATGAGTGCGTTTCATGCTGCCACGTATACATATTTGGTGCAAAAGGGTTAGTCATGAAGAACAGGTTGGTGACTAACAATATAGTCTCTCTCCTAACAGGTATGAAAAAGGTTGTATAAATCATTACAAAATGTTAGCTAAAACATTTTAATGATACAGTTAAGTTAAACTTATAGGTAAAATAAAAACACTATTTGTATTTCATTTTTAAATTTCAGATAATAGTAATGAATTTTGTATTCATATCAGAATGTGCTGATTTTATTTTTCAGAGAAAGTACAAAAAATGTCTAAGCTGTTTAAGATTACTGGGAGAAAAACTGCATTCTGTTAAAGTGCCAATAACATTAGGACCAGATAAATTGCCATGTCCTGTGGAATTAGTTTTACCTTCTGTGAGTTAAATAATAAAGTATATATATATATATATATCAGTTAAAGTGTATATCATAAATTCAGTTCAGTGGTTTTAAACTTGCATATAATAAAAACTATTTATAATTTATTGTTATTTATATTTTATATTTTAGCCTGTGATTGATTTCTATAGAAACAAAGATGAGTTTAGTATTGGGCCAGGCTTAGATGGCAATGAAAAAACTGTGGGGTTTTATGTAAATAGTGGTGTAGGTAAGATTTCATTTTTTATTCTCTTTGCACTCAAGATACTAAATTGTAACAGTCATCATGGCTTCTGCAATAGATCATATGACAATAAAAATAGTTTATCATTCAATACTCCCTCCCCTCCCCCCCAAAAAAAGCTTATTATGGTTTTAAACACACAAAGGATTTTTGTGCATGCATGTAGTTTGAGCATATTATGATATAATTTTGCCACATATCACATTATGCACCAAGTTAGATGCTATTATGTGACATTAAATTGACATATTTTTTACTTACATTATAAATTGCTTTACATTATAAATTGACGTATTTTTTAACATCATTTATTGGAGAAATGCTGACAGTTCATAATCTTTAAATTTACTCTGAAATGCTGAATATTTAGTCATCCATGTGCTTCCATTAAAGTTTCATTTAGTGAAGCATAGCTGGTACTGTTTGACCATCACATATGCAACTTGATTAGCACTTTGTTAATAGTTGTTGACTGGTCCAGAAGGAATGTTAGCTAGACAATCATACAAATGAGAAATGAATAAGATAGTAAGATAAGTGACGTGAAAACTCAAATGAATATACACGTACTGGCCAATGAATTGGAAATCTTTGAAATTTTCATTTGAATGCATGCTAGGTATGAAGTATGCAAATGTTTTTATGATATGGGTTACACGGGGTTAGAATGCTAGTATAGATAAGGTGTAAGAGTGCTTTTCACGAGAAATGAGGTGTTGGGAAAGAAGACTCTGGACGTCTGAGGATTGGAAACAGGTAATATGGTCGGATGAATACACCTCACTGATGGGAGACGTCGAATTTGGCGAGAACCCTTGGAAACCATGAATCCATCTTGCCTTACTCGCACTTTGTAAGGGTCTGATGGGAGTATCATAATATGGGGCATGTTCTTCTGGCAATGAAGTGGTGCCCTGGTTTTCCTTGAAGTTAAACAACCATGAGATACTTAGATATCATGAGAACCATGAGATAACTGGCAGATAAAGCGCACCCTGCATTGTTGCATTTTTACTTTGATGGTGGCAGGTTGCATTATCATGAATGATAATGCAACTATGCATTGTGCCAGAAGTGTTCAAAATTGGTTTGCATCAGTCTGACTTCCAATGCCCAAACGAATCAGAGCAGTTGTCCATGCAAAATGTGGTCCTATAAAATATTAATCTTGTGTTTCTAATTCATTGGGTAGTGTGTGCATCTCTGCTGTGCAAATAACATCCATCTATTCTATTTTGTACAAATAGCATCCATCAATATAAATTGATCTGAAGAGGTCAAAGTATTTCTCATGAATCCTTAGGATACATCAACATAAATACTAATGTGCCCTTAGGAAATGTCATAAGTATTTGTGCTCAGTTCCTTTATGACACATGAGCACAACTCAAGATGGTTCGAGGTCAAACTATAAGATTTCTAAAGGTCTTTTTGGTATCTGTAATTAACACATTTCCAGTAGGTCCTTTGATTTTTTTCAAATTATGTAGTTGTGTCATTGCTATTCTAACTTGCCAGTTGTTTGGAATAAGAAAATCTGACATTACAAATTTGTCAGATTTTCTTATAATCTATTGATAGGTTATGGACATATCATTTTTTTTTTTTTTGTAGATGAATGACAGGGTCTAATACTTTCAGGCGAACATTATTCTAAGTGATTTGGTTCATTTTCTCATGGAAAAGAAGTATTTCCATAGGGAAGTGTAATCGCCATATAAAGGAATCTATTATTAGGTTATGGAATAGCATTTTTTCTGCAGGTGAATGACAGAACCTAATACTTCCAGCAAAACATTATTCAAAGTGATTTGGTGCATTTTCTCACTGAAAAAAATATTTTCCTAGGGAAGTAAATTGCCATAAGAAGGAATCTATTGATAATTTATGGACAGCAGTTTTCTATAGATGAATGACAGGACATAATACTTCCAGGAGAACGTTATTCAAAATTGCATTTTTTAATAGATTTGCTCTCCCTCTCCACTGATGATACATTTTATTACTGCCTGTTTACCAGTTATATAATGTTAACGTACTTGAGTATTGATATGTTGCAACATGTATAAAAATTCGTATTTGCAGACTACCTTCTTTCACATTTCAAAGTATTTTTCCCTCTTCTTGACTATAACTTCTTTTGATGATGAATGATCTAAATATGCTCTAGTTGCAGTGGGAGTAGTCATTATATCAGGCAGCTTTCTACTGTCTGAAAATATGATTCTTTTGTTCATTGCTAAGTTTTCTTGATGGTGAATTGAGATAAGAATGAATATTGAAACTGGCGTGTGGCTGTGCAGCCTTGTTTTCAGAAAGATTTGATGCATGTTTTATCTTAAAATGTCAATATATTTTTTTTGGATACCCAATCTGTTGCTTTATGAAAAAACTTAATGGAATCCAAAGAACTTAATGAAATAACTCTCACTCCATTTCATAAGCATGGGTTGGCCCATATTTGTTCATGTTTCATGACTGTTTCTTATTTGCTCAATGATTACTTACTATTATTTGATCATTTTATGAAATCATTCATGTTCTTTTCCTATTCAACCATTTTCAAAACCACAGGTGACTTCAAAGTTGTACTGGAGCTACACTAGAGCACTGAGAATTAGTGGAAAATGCTTTATTCAACTCCTGCATAGGCATAGAGCAGAAAATTTTAATAACTGGGGGGGGGGACTGTTATTGTATGCACTGTGTGAAGAAACACAAAAATCGCATCCTGTTTCAAAAGAAAGTTGCAAATTGATGTAGATTGTGGTGCACAGAACGCAATGTCTAATGTCAAGTTTATCATATGCATTCATGTGTCTTAATAACTATTAAAAGCAAACTTTTTTTTAACCTGGCTGTTATCCTCTGTTATTTAAAAATATTAATCATGTGCTATTGCCAGTTCATTTTTTTTGCAGGCATATCATATTAAGTATTTATTATTATTAAAAAAATCAGTCTAGATTCTTTGATTGCATACATTTGTAGGGTTTTGCTTTGTCTAGAAGCTTATTTCAGTGTTCTGTAGACCTTTCTGTAAACTGCAAAGCAAGTAATCACTTAGTCTGAAGCAAATGACCAAGTCGTAAGCAGGTTAAAGTAATCTTTTTAGTTAACTCTTAAACAAACACAAGGCTCTAGTTGTCCTACAGATAAACCTCCACTACTTGCAGATATTTAACTTAAGGTGAAATTAATTTCAATTCAATGTAAGTAGTGCAGTCTGAGACTACACACAAAATAAACTAGTTAAAATGGCTAAAGATAATTAATGACACATATTTTAAACATTGACTAGCAAGATGTTAAAGCTGGAATAACTTTGACAGAGCTGGCAGTAGTACATATCTGCAAAGCAAAGCTTCCAGAAGCTCTAACAATAAAATATTCAAACTTTTGCTTTAGCATACAAAAATTAATTTACATTCTGCTGAGGAATATGGAAAGAAGAAAATAAAGTAATAATAACTGCTTAATTTACATATAATACTACACATTTCACCCTGAAGAGATGCATGTTTATATTAATTTTCCAGTGCTAAAGTAAAACATAGAAAATCAAATTGCAAGTTTTTTTCTCCTTTTCATTTGTTCTTCCATCCAAATAAAAGTGGTAAAAAAGGGTTAAAAATTGATATATTACCTTTTTTTTTTTTTTTTTTTTTTTTTCTTGATGTAGAAACTTCATATTTTATTACTTTGAGTTAAACATTCAGTGGCTGTATGTTGAATAATTCTTAATAACTACCTTTGCCTTTCATGATTGTAATGCACGGTTATTTTTTAATGAGTTATAGAGAAATATTTAATGTGTTTCTGCTGCAAGCTTAATGTAACGAATTTAATTTTATACTTTTAAAATACAGTTACATATATATGTTTTTCTTAGATAATCCAAGTAAATACTGCATAAATCCTGATGAAATAAGCATTATTAAAGACAGCCATAAAGCATTAATTAAAGTGAGTTACAGTATTTTAGATTTTTATATATTTTTATTTCTTCTTACTGCTTGCCTTTTAAATTTGTTGAAGACGTATATTGTAATGATAAATATATGCCATAAAATTATTATGCATTAATTTATTGAATCTCAATTGATTCCAAAGAGAATTTTAAAAAAAAGTAAGTTGTTTGGAGATTGATTGTAACAATGCAAAAAGAACAAAAGAGTTTTTGCTGCTTATTCATTCTTTCTCTATATGTATTGGCATGACAGACCAGAGTGGGCAACTGTGTTTCCTAAAACCCTCAGACTTTTTTCTGCTGTGCTATCAATTTCCCCAGAGGTTTTCATTCTGAAATTTTAATAATGTTAAAATCAGTATTTATACAGTTCACCCATCAAAGCTGTGCCTTCCTTTAACTCAATTTTTGATTGGTTTATGGTTTAAAAATTTTTAACATTAGAGAAAGGAATTTTATTTGGCAAATTATTTTATCTGCAAATTCCGTGCAGTTAATTCTGATATGTTTAATTATATCATTTTGTTTGTATAATTCCTTGTTATATATATATATATATATATATATTGCAAAAAGCTTTCAATGCTTGCAGTATGAAGATTTTTTTTTCTCAGACTT
>KK117796.1:152495-254179 GCA_000611955.2 Stegodyphus mimosarum
TTTGTAACATATTTAAAGTTCAGGTTTCATAACAGTATGTAAATATAGGTCTTATTATAATTTTATGTAAGAATAGTTTTGTCTAAGTGATTTTGATAGCAAAAATTGGTACTCTTCTGTTATCGGGACTGGAGTTGTCATGAAATATTCTGCTAAATTCGCAAAGAGATTGATTCATACGAAGTCGTCAATATTTATTTTTAAAGTCATTATATATATATATATATTTTTTAAGTGTGCCTCAAAAGTGGCAATGAGAATACAAGTTCTAAAGATATAACGGTCGCTTCTGTTTTTATTACTATTCTATTTATTGTGGATATAAAAATTTGGGACTTGACTTAATGATGAAACATCTGCCATAAAATTTGAACAAGAAATAATTCACTCTGAAAGAAAGTGCATGAAAAACGGTGAAATAAAAGTTCCACTTCATTTCAAAGGAAGCACCGAAATGGAGATGTGAATATATGACATGCCAAAAAAAAGGATTATGTTCTCAAAATTGGTTTGAAGGATCTATAATCAGTTTCTTAACAGTAATTCATTTAATTTATGCATGGTGTTTTGAATTAATTTCTCTTGAATTTTGTCAGTATAAACTTAATATGAATCATTGTACTGGAACAGCTATATGAGCGAAGTCAGTGGCAATGCATTAATGTCTAGACTGTCAGTTAAAATAGGCGGAATTGGTAATATATTTGAAGTTGATGAAAACTTGTTTTCGCATAAAAAAAAAAACAACATTAGTTGTATCCTCCTGCCCCAGTGGGTGTGCAGTAGGATTTGCCAAGAAATAAAAAATTGCTTTTTAGCTTCTGTGCATAATTACTTTGCCAGAAATTTGCTTAAACTTATTGAAAGAAATATTATTGAGGATGTAATAACATACTCAGACTGTTGGGAAGGGTATCACACTCAGGCTGGATTTGAACATTTTCGTGCTAACCATAAATATAATTTCATCAATCGCAATACTGGTTGGATACAATCGCAATACTGGAAGGAATTTAAATTTAATTAAATTAAAAATATTGAAGGTTATTAAATTAATTAATGGAGTCATTTCATTTATGTATTTGTAATTGTTTGCGTGTATTTTCATATGTCAAAACAGCATTTTAATGGCACAATCTAAGGTTAGGTTAGGTTATTCAATTATGGCAAAGCACACGAGGGCTATCTGCCTAAAGGGAGGGATGCCTTCGTGGAGGACTTTCTAAGGGAAACTGGCTCGTATACACGTTACACATGGGGAAAACCACGAAAACGCCCATGCAGCCAGCCCGTTCGCGGGATTCGAACCTCGGACCGAACTACCAGTGTTCAGCGTCTTTACCGCTCGGCCGCTGGTGGACCGGCACAATCTAAGAAAATAATTAAAAACAGCAAATCACATACTACATCATTATCGTTCTGCTTATGCCGTATGTTGAAGAATACATCTTCCGTGAGGTATTTTTCTCTCGGAAAATATCATGATATGAAATAGGTTATTGTGAAACTGTAGCATGTTGCATAGATCATTTTGATCATCCGCATGGTACCAGAACTGAAGCATCAATTACAGCATTTTTTGTTTTTATTTCTAACAGTGAACTTAAGCAAAATTCTTGCTTAAATAAAAAACTGATTATAATTGAAATATGCATTCTTAATAAATGCCCATCTTCATCGCAGCCAGGCAAAGAACCAGTAACTGCCGTGCTGTCCAAAATCTTCTTGGCTTCTCTGATCTGTCTCACAAAAGTTTCTTCTTTCTCCTCCTTCTGTCTGAAAAAAAAAAAAAAACTCTCTGGACCACCCACATGACATTCTGTCATTGCAGCCTCTTTTCAAGAAGACTGGAAATATCTAGTGAGTAATTAATCTGGTTAGGCTTCACTTCCCGCACTGGACTTCTCTGGCTAGGCTTTCTTCCCACACTCAACATTACACCATAGTATGAGTGCTCAGTAAGACACAGTAATGTTATTTATAAATCATTAATGTGTTTATTTCAAGATAAGATGTCTTTGTTGTTGTTGTTTGAAATAAGCTTTGTGTCAGGTTCTGGTATATTGTAGTATTTTTCTCATTCTTACTGTAGCATAGTAAATATTCCATGGGACTGAAATTAGAGCCCCTGGGCTAGCTAATTAAGTGATTCTAACACCATCTTTACAAACCATGAAAACTAGATATCATTATGAATTGGGGTTTTGACATCTTAAACAAGTAAGAGCCTTTCCAAGCTTTTTTTCCGCAACATGAAAAATATGTTCCTGTCTAAATATCCTTTACAGATATAAGACTGGAAAAATATGGGTTTTTTAAATGATCCAATTCAAAACAAACAAAAGCAGAACCATTTTCCTTTCTGCTTCATATTTTGCCACTGTTGCAATATATTCTGAGAAATGTCAATTGCCAGGCATCTTATTATTCCCTTAATATCTTCTAGGTCTGGACATATCATAATATTATATACTCCATTACTCCAAATGGTCATTTCCCATTAATCCACAGTTCAGTGATTTCCATTCCAAACAGTGTCTGGTATTGGAATGTAGGCTTCTCACCAGCTAGCATGGCCATAAAAGAAAGTTCACCATCTCTCAATGGTTAGTCCTGCCACAGGCCGCTCTTTCCAAGCAGTAATGAAAATTATTTGCAATAATTTTTAAGGTAATATGGTGATTTCATTGAATGTCACATGTGAAGACTTCTAATTCCAGTTTTGTTTCTTTCTTTCTTTGATCTGTCAGCCATTAATTCAATATGATATTTATATCACATTTCCATTCCATAAACATATAAATCAGAATCAGTTGCACAAAAATATTTTTGTGACAGAGTGACTACATTTGTGATACTGTCATGCCCAGTATAAACTGAACTGTTTGCATTACCTTATCATAACTGCAAAGCACTTTTGTAATGTTATTGTGTTCCTATCTTTTCTTTTATGGTGCTCTTCATCATGTATAGCAGATCACAAACTAGGCAGAGTTATGGAGGTAGGAAATAAGAGGGAGAGGCCTTAATTGCTTTTCTCCATTTACTGCTTGAAGCAGTGGTGATCCCTTCATGGAGACCAAAACATTCAGTGACTTACCATTGAGATCAATGGTTTTTGACATGATAAGATGTAAACATTTTGCTATTACATCATAAATATATACGTATAAATGTATATATTTTCTTTTTCCACAATATTTCAGAGTCCTAAGTATGTAAAAAGAATGCATTTTTAAACAACATTTCATTCTGAATGGAATTAAATGCTGTGCTTTTTCCAGAACAGTTTAATTTGAATGATATATTTTCATAAGTTTTTATTAATTATACCAGAATTTTTGTACATAAGAAATGTGTATAAATATAATTTGAATGAAAATTACATGCATTATTTTTAATACCCACTCAAAGTCAGTTTTCCTTCAAAATTCCTCCACAGTGGGATCTCTCCCTTTAAGCAGACAACCCTTGCATGCCTTATCCTATTTAATAAAAACGTAACGTGACCTATGTGCCTATTAATAACTATTTTAATATACATAATTTTGTATTTACATCTAATGCAATACTTTACATAATTTTGTATTTACATCAAGTTTCAAACTTTTGACTTAAAACATGTTTTAGGATACATTCATTATCAAATTCAGATTTTCTAGTAAATATGTTTTCAAAGAGAATTCAATACTTCTTTTAGCGATTTTACTCAGTTTAATCGTTCTCTGATAATATAATAAATAATTATCCATCTCACATTTAAACATTAACCTCACTGTCATCAGATCGCAATCTTAATTACCATACTCTATGTAATATTGCTTCATTTTTTAAAACAGTTAAAACAACTAATTGATTTAAATTCACAAATACATGAAATATTCATACTGGGGGTAATCCAGAATATAACAAATATGCATCAATCATCATCAATGTTATTAATCGGTATATTGATATACCGATTAATAACATTGATGATGCTTTTTTCATGTCTTGAAACCCTTTCAAAAATAGTAGACTGCTGCTCAAGTATATGTATTGAATAACAAGATTTTTCAATAAGATTTTTCATTCATAATTTTGTATTACATTTAGTCATCAATTAAACATGTTGCTAAATAAAATTTAAAAAGAGAGAGACAGAACTTTATTTTTTTTTCCTTTCATTTTTTAGCTAACCAAAGTGTGAAGCCAAAGTGATTATTTTTCAGTTATATAAAAGTATAATGTTAATATGTGGAAGACAAAACATGTATTTATTTAAAACATTTTGGTGCTTGGAACCTAAAATAAAAGTAGCAAATACTCTTATCAAGAGTATCGAAACACATATACAATTTTAAAAGTATTGCAAAATTGCTGTTGCAAGTTATCAAAAAATAACCAAGACGGGATTTTTATTATCCATCCAACAATGAACGTTTCTTTTATGCTTAAGTGTCCCGCTTTTTGATTTGTATGGAACTGTCGTAGAAATGCTATCAAATCACTGCCAAGGAAGCTCTGGATGTAAACAAAAAAACTGCCCAGCTGGAGACCAAAACCTGGGAGTAGTGCTTCACTCGTAGTGCGAGATTAACCCCTCCTTTTATTCTTACCTCCATGGGCAGGGTGCATATTGATCCTTATAAGTGCTTATTAGGCCTAATATTTGAAAATAAATTATGAAGGCCCTTAGAGGTGCTTAATTTTTCTCTAAAATACTCTTTTTTTGCTGTTATTGCATATTTTTTATTTTTAGCACTTTTTTATTTTATTTTTTTTTAAATGCACACGCACTTTCTTTCCTATCAGCATAAAAAATTTCTGAAAGGGAAAAATATAGCTGTTCTTGGAATAACAAGCTTTTTCCCCAAATCAGATCCTGTTAGTGTTGCACCTTCCAAGTGGTATTTGTGCTTTATGAATTTCAAGTACTTAAGACTGTAGGAGCGTCAAAAGACGTTTTGGATGCTGAAATTTTGTGGTGTTTGAAAATGATGATAAGTCCTTATAGGTCTAGCAGTGACATGGGAAAACTTTTTTTTATGTATGTTCTCTAACAGTGTTATAGCAAGATGCTTTTCTTGTAGTGAGAGAAAATTTGCTTATCTCTGCCATTTTGGATTAACACCTTATTTTCAGAGTCTCATGTATAACAAATTTAAGAAGCTATCCCACTTTACCTTGTTATTTGATGACACTTTGAATAAAACAAATAAAAGAAAGCAATTAGATTTGGATATCAGATATTGGTAGTCTGACCAAAATAAAGATGTAACTCGATTTTTGACATCTGTTTTCATGGGACATGCAACGGATGGGCCAGCCGTAAATTGGAAGTTTCAGGAAACCCTCCAAAATGAATTGAAAAAGAAATACAGCATTGAATGTATATATATTGGTAGTTGCGGTTTTGTATATTTTTGAACAATGCTTTCTGAGGGATCATCCACTGCAGGCTGGGACATACCTTCTATGTTAGGAGTACTGTACCATCAATTCAAATATTCTCCAGCAGTTCAAGAAGATTTTTTAAGAGTGAGTGTACATAAGACTTTGCCATTGAAATTTTGTAACCATAGGTGGCTAGGGAATGCGCCAGTATGTTTGCATGCCTTTGAAATTTCGGGAGTTTAAAAGGTTATGTCAAACTAGTTGAGAATGGAAAATATGTGCAAATAACTGATTAAAGAGAAATTAATGCCTGCAAAATTCCTATTTTTTCATTTATGTGACTGAATTGGACAAACCAGCTTTTGGAACTGTACCAAAGTGATGAACCACTTGTTCCCCCCCTTTTTTTTGCTTTTGACTTACACAAATTATTAAAACAACTTATGCAGTATTTCGAGATGATAAAAGTGTACATGCTAAAAATCAGTTCATCAATGAAATATTGGAACAACTTTGATTTTTATGAGAAAGGTATTGTATAAGCAAAATTAGTTTAGGATTTAGGTTTGATAAGCTCTTGCAAGAACCATATGCTAAAAAAGAAATCATAGATAAAGTTTATTTTCCTCTTAACATGACTCACAAACTTTTATTTTTACAACTACTTGAAAACCTGATGAAAATATGGCTAGTTAATTATTCACTAATTTGAAATGCTTTTTTTATGGATCCAAAGTATATGGCTCAAAACAGCACAAAAGCATATGGAGAAATGAAAAGTATGTTTATGCATTTTCCCCAGAAAGGTGTCATTTCAGAAGAATGCGATAATATTCTTTTAGATTATTTTATTTCATTGAAAATGTTGTCCAACTATATCTTACAGAATTTAAAATCTATGATGTGAAAAAAAGGAGATCAGATACTTTTTTTGCACACTTCATTAATGAAAAATACTTCAAGTTATGGGAAACATTTAAAATGATTTTTATTCTCTCCCACGGGCAAGCATCTGCTGAATGAGATTTAAGTATCAATAAAAATACAGAAACAGAAAATCTGGGGGAAAATTCATACATTGCCCAGTGCATAGTTTTTGATTATGTGAAACATGGTGCTAGGAATCCACAATGTAGCAGTTGTGAAAGAGATGAGAGTAGCAGCTTTCTCAGCTCATTCACAGCAGCAGAGGAAAATAATTAAAGGAAAAGCAGACTCAACAGATGAATTGATTTCTTTTAAAGAAAAGAAAACTCTCTAAAATTAAAGAAATTAAAGCCCTTGAAAATAAAGCAAATGAACTTTCTGAAAAAGCTGAAGTTGCAAAAGATGTTAATCTTTTAAATAAAACTAGTGAAATGTTAAAAACTGTGAAAACAAACTCAGTTAAAGAACTGGATTCAAACATTAATGGAATGAGACAAAAGAAAAAAAACATAAAATTTTTATTATTCATTAATAAGCATAAATCTTTTTTCTTATTTCATTTTTTTATACCCTGAAGTACTTTATGTAAATATAATAAATATGGTTTATTATTATTTATTTTCTACATTTTTAACTGAAATTTCATCATTAAATCTTGTAATATAGTTTAGTTTTGTATAGTTTTTTTTTTCATTGTAAACTAGTTCTGTGAATTGGACTATTTTTTAAAATTAAAAAATAATGGTAATTGTTTTCCATGGTTGAGTAATGTTAATTCTTTCTTAATAAATATGAATTTCTCATATTTTAAATTACAACTTCTGCAGCGTTTCAATTCCACATTTTGGTCATTTTCCTTTTAAGATTATGCAGTTGTGTATATATGTAATTAAACAGGTGCTTATATTTTTTCCTTAAAATGTGCCTGAAAAGTGTTTATAGGTGATAATTTTTTTAAACTAAAATGTGGCTATTAACCCTGTAATGGTGTCTGGTTACTTTTGGCTACCAGGTATTGCTCCTTATTCTTTGAAATAAGTTCCTAAATTAAATGTAGTTCTTATTGTTTCAGCAATGGTTTTTGTTAAGCTTTTGCTTTGTTTATTGTTTAGTAATGTTAATTCTCTCTTAATAAATATGAATTTCTCATATTTTAAATTACAAGTCTCTTTTTCCGTTTAAGATTATGCAGTTGTGTATATATGTAATTAAACAGATGATTATATTTTTTTCTTGAAATGGGCTTGAAAAGTGTTTATAAGGGCTAATTTTTTAAACCAAAATGTGGCTATTGACCCTGTAATGGTGTCTGGTTAATTTTGGCACCTGGTATTACTCCTTATTCTTCAAAATAAGTTTGTAAATTAAATTTAATTCTTATTGTTTCAACAATGATTTTGTTAAGCTTTTGCTCTTTTTATTGTTTAGGATTTTCAAAAGTATATCAGACAGTCTTCATTACCTGCAAGTATAAAGCATGATGATGGAGGATACTGGAGAAATATTTCTGTTCGCTCTAATGAAAAAAATGATTTGATGGCTATTGTTGTGATGAACCCACAAATATTAACAAAAGTAGTTAAATTTTCTTTAACAAAAAATTTTTTAAACAAAATTGTTTTTTAATACTAATTATGTATTATATTAATTTCATGAAAGTAAAAATGCAATTAGTTACACGAAGTTGTAATTAAAAAAAAAATCTACCACTTTTCTAATTTAAGCATTGTACTAAATATAATTTAGGTATTGTACTAATTTTGAATGCAAGTAACATCATTCATTTTTCTAATAGGAAGAACTGCAAATTGAGAAAGAAAAACTCAAAGACTACTTTTCAACTATAACAAAGACCTATAATCTTATATCATTATATTTTCAAGCATGGTATGATTTTTGAATTTATATATGCCAATAGTAGATATATTAGAATGTATCATTATAAACTGTTACTTATATTCTTTAGGAAGGAAACCTCTTTTTATGCCACAATTGACATTTTAATAGAGTTTCAAATAACTGTTATGACAAGTAAAATTATGAACTTTAACTAGGTATTTTACTGTGGCTTAATGTTACAAATTCTTGTACTTATATATTGTCCCATCGGCCATGAAAGTTGGATACCATCTGTTTTGAGGTGTGCTGGTTCGACTGTATATGAAAGATAACTTTACAAGAACAACCAATTTTATTTTTTGGACTGTAACATAACTAAAAATCTAAATTGAAATGAATTCCCAACCATACGGGATCAAAACATGTATGCTTCGCTAGGAGTCTGAATTGAAACTGACTGAAGTTGCACAGAAACAATGTGCTGTGCAACATAACTTTTATTGTTGCGCAGAAACAATGCACTGTACATAACTTTTATTGCCACATAGGAAGCAACACCATTAAATCAAGAAAGTCGATGGATATTTTCCCAAAGTTGCATCAGTCTGAATTCTGAGTTGCACTTGTGTTTGCAACTCATACAATAAAACATTCATCATTCTGCTAGCATAATCTACCAAATAGTTACTGTTGTAGAAGAATGTAATTTGCTTCACTTTTGTACTTGTAAAAAAGGCTTTCACTGATTTCTGCTGTTTTGTTAGGTCCTCTGATTTTCCTGGAAGCTCTGTTTAAAACACTATGAATGTAAACTTCCTGCTGGTGATTATTCCAATCTATTGCTGTTTTATCAGCCATATCCAGCTGTTCTTTTTTTCCCATTCAACACAAAAGTTATAAATGAATCAGAATACATTCACAGATGTTATTCTACACCCCTCAAACCCCCTTTTTGTAAACTGCATCGAAAAAAATGGAGCAATAAAAATTGATTTATATTCAATGTGTGGCTTATTGAGAATCAATTTGGTTACAAAATGGAATGGTATCAAATGAAGGTGCAAATGTTATGAGTATGTTGTAATCTGATGCTTATTTATAGCTGGTGCTTAATCGTGCTGCTTGGTGGCAGTTTCTTGGTTGATGGAATAATTTGTAAGTGTTCAAATTTTTCCTGTACTTGTCGTTTTTAGACTTTTATTTTGTTCTGCATCATATCTAAAACATTGCTTACCACAAATTGAATTATTTATATTTCTTGATTGTGAAATTCATTAAATGTTAAGTTTTATAATATTTGAAATCAAAATATGCATATGGTCCACTCACTGTGATGGTTGCAAGATAAAATATCAAGATATATTGATAGAACATGTGCTACCTTATGTTCCACTTTTTATGTCAGGAGAGTGAATGTTTCAACAAGATAATGCAAATATCCATTTGTACTATTCAAAGATTCATGATTGGCCTTCTTTATATCTAAACATGGGGGGGGGGAATTGAAACATGTATTGCAACTGTAATATATGCTATGCATTATTTACCTATCTACTGCACATATTCTTTTGTTAAAAATAGGACTTAAGGTGTTTCTAGGCATTATTTTAATGTTGCAATACCCATCTCGCCCAGTGTTTTTAGTTTTGTTTATTCAAAGGTTCAAAAATATTCTTGAAAGAATCCAAGAAAGCTTTCAAAGTATATGATATGGGTAACAGTTTAAAACTCATCTGTTTATAGTTGAATTTATTTAGTCTACTTATTTACCACTTATTCAGTTTTTTATGGTTTGTGTTTAGAGGCACTCATACTTGAGACTGTTTTAATTAGTAAAAGAGTTGCATTGCAGAAACTGAACCATTATCTGAAGTAAGTAGAAATCAGGAGAGTCGTATTGGGGCTATGTGCTGGGCATGGTTAAACCTGATTTCGTCACATTTATATAATGTTTAATTAACCATGTGAAGTTTTAAGTTCTGTGTTAGATCAGTGCTCTTTTTTAATTCACAAAGGTAGTATATTAGTGCTGAAGTTTGTCAAGCATTGTATTAAATTGCCAAGAATACAGTTAAAGTGATATAAGTCACATTTCAGTTAATTATTACAGTAATTTATAATTGCAACTGCATAGCACAGACTTTTCCCCATGGCATTTGCTGTGAAGAATTGGTAAAGTTGGTTCACTTCCTCCCAGCCTACTGGCTGAAAAGTTCCTATGCTACATAGATAAGGCAATAGGAAAGAGTTAAAATTGATGAAGATAAAATCAGCTTAAAAAATTAGCAGAGACATTAAATCCTTCTTTATGCAACACAAAATTAATATGACTATATAGTTTAAGAAGCTGTATATATATATATATATATAAAAACCCAAATTATATCTTTTAACAAATCTTATCTTAAAATTACATATCCAAGTCAAATAATTTTAAATCAAAATTTAAGCTTAATTTTTAAAGTCAAGGTTTTGATATTTTCCCAGAAATCTTGTTAAATTCATGTATAATTTATATAGTGAATTTACTTCATGTATGGTCAGCGAAAAAATACTTCATAGGTTTTTCTACTGGATTTAGGCAGGACTATATGAAGCTCAATTAGGAATCTTCACATGATTGCTTATTAGTTATGGAAATTAATCATAAAAATCCAAAGAGTATTTTTGGTTGAGATTTGAATTTTCAGTAAACAACTCATCTTTTATGCTGGCACTTTGATTACCTATAAGTTTCAGACCATACCGTAGCAGATAGGAGAATAGACAGTTAGTAGAAATCCCTTTCACCATGGCTAAGTGAGAATATCAATAATGAAGGCTCATTTTTAACTTAATATATTGTGTAGTGCAGGTAAAAATTAAGATTAGAATTGAAAGATTGATCACATCTTAGCTTATTTATTATTATATATGATAACAATATAATATTTAAAATAAATCAAAAACAATGTCTAGCTGTAGCCTGATAACCTTTGATTACCTTTACATGATTCATCTGTCAAATTTCATTTCAGTTTTCTTTCGTATTGTGTTGCATGATAAGAATTTTCTGTTGAAGTTTCGTAGGTTTCTGTTGGTATGTGAAATTTCAGAAACTACCTAATTAATGACTCATAAAACATGAAGTTTAACAAACTACTTAATATTCATAAAGAATATGATATGTTATTAAACTTGTGCAGAGATTTTAATGAAGTTCCCCCCCTGAGTTTTTTGATATTTGACAATCCAATACTGTGTTCTTTAAAACTGTAACTTATTCTTAATATGATAACAAAATCATATTTTACTGTGCAGGTGTGACCTATTCTGATGTTCAAAAAGTTCATGGAAATTGCTTGTAGGACATTTGTGTTTGAAATGTAAAAAAGTATTCCATGAAAACTTTGAAGTGACATTCATCAGAACACACATGCAGTGACATTCATCAGAACACACATGCTTACTCTAGCACTTGATATTCCTACAAACATTGGTAGAATCCTATTTTGATATCTTTTGCATACAACATTTTATGATGTCAGTATGAAAAGTGTGAGTTAACTTTAAATATTGACACCTTTGAGCATAGTGGTCTCAAATTGCACGCAGATCAAGTTCACGATCTGAAAGCAGTTGATGGGCCAGAATTTGTGTTAACAAAATGAGAGTGTATGTGTGTTGTACATATATATATATATATATGTATATGTTCAGTTTTTCAATACCAACATTTAGGTTTTTTTGCAATTACTTTTACTTTTTTAGCAATTGATTTTTTGTTCAAAGTATTACACTCTGGAACTAAGGTATCAAATTTACTTTTAGGTGATTGCTTTTAGAATTTTACTCCTTTTGCTAAACTTTAATTTTGCAGCTCTGTGTGCAACATTCTTGACCAAATAGGTCTCTCATGTTCTAGTACTACTTTCTAAAATTATATATATACATATATATATGTAACCGTGAATACATATATATGTATTTACTGTTATTTTGCATTTATATGTATATTATTATATTACGGGTGACTACATATATACAGTACGAAGTCCGAAATTCAGATGTCCAGTATTCTGAATGATCTGATATCTGGACCTCCTGACCACCAGCAATTTTTTTTTTGTTTAGAAATTTTTTCGAAAAAGAGACAAAGAATTAGATTCTGAAAGTAGCATGTACTTAATGCTTAATGCATGCACCTGCACACACGCACGCACACACGCACGCACGCACACACAAAAAGGCAGTTCTATATATATCTCTTGTTCTACTGGGCTGATTGACAAAATTCAAACTGCATTTTCCATGTCTCAAAAGCGTGACTTAGGATATGTATTAGATTTATATGCATTGTTCTAATATAGGTATTTTGGCACAAAATCAGACTTTTTCTGAAATGACATGCCAATTTTTTTCCATATTTTGCTTCTACGACTCAAATTATGCCAAACTGTGAATTTTTGTAAAAATCACACAAGTAGTTTTTAAAAAAGTTAGCTCTCAAAATTTTAGCTCCTCAGTGTTAATTCAATTTGGTATGTATTTATTAATATTTCTTTTTTTATGGAACTTGATTCCTTCCTACACAGTTCAAAATTTAGGTTCATTCCAAAATAAATTTCACCGATCTTTTATGATTTATTTTTAAAATTTGTATTTTTAAATAATTTTTATAAATTTTTCGAAAAAAATTTTGAATTATAACCTATAAAATTTTTACCATCATCTTAAAGTAGATGTAAGCATACCTGCAAAAAATTAGAGTTTTTAATTCAAAATTTCCAAAGATATACGGGAATTTATATATTGGCGCATTTTGAAATTTGGCATATTTGTTAAAGCGATAATAATGAAAATGTGGTTTACGAACTTTGTTAAAATTATTTGAAAATAGGAACGATGTGACTATTTTCCCTCTCATCCACAATGTTAAAAGGCAGGAACAATGTGACTTTTTTTCCCCTTCCCTGCGCAATGGAAGGGAAGGAAAATAGGTTGCCACATATTAAGAAGTTTTCCAAGTGAATTATTCTTGGCTCAAACTGAAAAAAAAAAAATCGCCAAGCTAAATTTTTGAATTTCTTCATGAATTTCACACCAAATTTTACAAAATTTAATATTAGGGCATAATTTGAGTCATAGAATCGAAATATGGAAAAAAATTGGTATGTTATTTCAGAAAAAGACCCATTTTGTGTCAAAGTACCTATATTAGGAAAAAGCTGTATTTAAATCTAATTTATATCCTAAGTCGTGTTTCCAACATAATTTGAATTTCGTCAATCAGCCCAGCAGACTGGGAGATATAGAACTGTCCCCCTCTTTTTTTGGTGCAGTGTACAATAGGTGTTCTTTTGTAATGAAGCACATGAAGGATCCTGATTCTTAATTTCGATTCTGCACCAAGTAAAACACTTGTTGAAGAAACACAGTTATTAGCATAAATCTGTATAATCTATAATTTAGCTCTGCAGCTGTGTTGTTGCCAGGCATATTTCTCAAACCAAAGCAATCCATTAAAGTTTGTTGCTGATTTTACACCTGGATGTCATATGTAATATAGACGTTGCGCCAACCTGGTGAATAATTTATTATTTTTGGCTTCATCATCATATGACTATTAACTTATGGCAACTTGAGAAGGGAATTATGTAGTAATGTCTAAAACAATTTTTGTTTTAAATATCAGTAACTGAATGTCAAACAGCATGGTAACATTTTGTGCTGACATTATGCTTGGTGACAATTACAGGCTTCAGCCAACTGTGTTGTGAAGTGTTAAGTGTGTTGACGAGGAGAAATTTAACAGAAATTTCTAAAAATAGATTTGTAAATGATATTTTTAAACCATTTAGTGCTGTTTGAATTAATAATAAATCATTGTTGGTCTTATAAGCTTTAATGATACTTTTCTGTATACCATGCTTTTTGTCATGTGGCAGGTTTTGGCCATCACTTGCCATGCTATTATGTGTGTCTGTGTTTCTCATCTGTGAACTATATTTATAACAAGAAGTTGTGTGCAGTCAAAAACTTCACAAAATGCTACACGAGATGTATAATAAAAAAGAACTTCCTTAATGTAGGATCATTTTTACTTCCTTGTAAGAAGTAACAAGGAAGTATTATAATCATGAAAAATTTCGGGTATCATATATCAGTGAAAATATCCATTTTGGCTGCTATCGAATGCAATTTAACTATTTTTTGCATGACATTCGTACGTAAGCACAGATCAAAGGTCTCTGCCCCCCCTGAGAAACTTTAGAACTGATTTAAAATGTATTCTGAAGAGATTTTTTCGTGGCGTCTGTGCGTACAATCGTATGTATGTATCTCGCATAACTCAAAAACGAGTAACCTCAGAATGTTGAAATTTTATATATGGGACTGCTATAGTATGTAGATGTTCACCTCATATTTTAGTAGCAATCGGCTGCACCAGAAGTATATAAATATATATCCACTCTATTACTCGGCTCAGTGAGCTCAGTTTCTTTATTCTTATATGTTTGTAAATTGTGCATTTTTTACTTTAAAAATAATTGAATTATGGTGTTCTTATCTTCTAATAAAGGTTTTTATGCCTTCAGTAAATCTGCATGCAGTATTTGTAGAATTTTCAACAATTTAAAATTTGTTTAAGTGTGGCTAAGCCTAGTTATTATTTCTATAGCAGACATATTTGTTTACTTTTAGCAGAATAGGGGATTTGTTGCCAATCTAGAGAAACTAAGCTTTGCAACAAGAAAGCCTTCTTTTACTATTGTGAATTAAATTATGCTTGATCAATTCTGGAATTTATTTGAGGAAATAAGTGTTTAAGATTTACTTCAGAATTTTTAATATAGATAATTTGAGTTTTTATGTATTTTTGCCTTGTCATGAACTGAGAACTGAATTAATTGAAATACTGAATTGTCTGTGAAAAACGTTTTTTTTTTACTTTCTGCTATACATCATTTTAGATTTATTATAGTATTTGAATAGAATATGTGGCAACGATTAGATAATTCTTTAGATGATATAATGTTTGTGCATTTTGAGTTATAAAATGAATGAGATGCAACTCTGTTAAGTGAACCTAGTACCAGAGTGTCATTATGTTAAACAAATATTCTGAGTTTTAAAGAGTGCATTTATTCTGTTGTGGTTTATGTGCTATTGATGAAGTAGATTTAATTCAGTCTAATAAGTTTAAATGAAATGCAAAATGTGTATAATTTAATATTCCATACAAGGAAGCTGTGGTCATCAGATTTTTTCATTAGAACAAATGTTAGTGTGATAAGCAAAACAAATATAGTTCATGTTTAACTTTCTCAGTCCACAATAAGAAGAAGGCAAATTTTACCAGTCAATCTCATGATACATCACTGGTAGTGTAAAGCTTTCTTTGTTATGATAACAGTGAATTTGAGATATTACAAACAAAAAGTGAAATAATAATATTTATCAAAGCATGCATAGACAATAATAACAATGGAGAGGAAAATTTCAGGCTTTTATTTATTTTCTGTGTGAAATCTAAAAATTGATACCTGCAAGAAGTTTTTGTTAGTTATGCTTTGTAATTCAGGTGTGCTGAAAGCTAAATATTAAATTTTCAGACTGACATTTATTTCAAATGTTTCTCATATGTTTAATGAACCACTAAATAACTTATGTTTAACTTAAACTAATAATAAACAAGTTGTGGAAATTTTCAGTTTTCTGAAACAAATTTCTTTGACACAGTGACAAAGCTCCAGCCTATTCATTTTATCTCTTTTTCCTTCAAGTAGTAGTCATGTACAAAAACTCAATCCGTGTCTGTATGTCTCTAAAACTGTAAGCACTATATTTACAATAAACATATAATTGAGATATTATTTGCAGGCTATATGAAACTGCTTTGGGGGGGGGGTAGATATGGCCCACTGGCTTCCAGTTTGAGACTACTTCTATGAGAGAGAGCAGTGGAGCCAGAAGATCACAAATCTGGAAAATAAGGTGGTTTCAGCATGAAAGGGATCAATTTCCGGTCAAAGAAACTCAAGGTTCTTTGTTTGACACCCTTTGCACAAAGTGCAACATCATACTGAATGGTTGAATAGTATTCTTACTTGGTTTTTATTACAACACAAACTACTTTGTTCCAAATGATGTATGTCACTTCATACATTTCTTTTATAGAGAACATGTTATTGCTTTCAAATTGCTATACAAATTCAGTTACTACAAGTTTTGTGCACATATACTTTTCTGTCAATTTTTTAAACAGAAGAGTATTTTTAAATTATGATTTTCTTTTTGCATTTATTTTTGCTCTGGCTACTTGGTGAATTCATTATGTGCATTCATTAAAGGCTGATGGATAATAAAAACTGATGGTTAAAGAGAAATGGCTAACTGAAATCAACCTGTATTTTTTCCAACTGAAAACATTTTAAAGCCAATTAAAAAAAAATCATTTCTAATGTTGTAAAATTTAGTTTGAATTGGTTTAATCAATTTGAAATTATATCATTTTCATTATTTTGTACTCTCTGAATTTGCACTCATTATATTTTTTCTGGTGATTTATTTGACCTTACATTTTTTTAGAGCTTTATATCCATTTTTTCACTTCATTGGAGTTCATTGTTCAGATTTTCTAATGTAACAGAGTGCATTTATGGAGATAAAAAAATAAGCAAAAATTATAAAAGTAATTTGTCTTTAGATAGACTGTAGCACAACAAAATGAATCCGTAGGATTTGACACGATGTTAAAAGAGCCTTGCTGACTTTAGACTTACAGTTATCAAATAGTACATTGTATCAGGAACATATGTTCCATTATAGAAATACTGGGCAACTTCAATGACAACACTGATCTCATTTTGTCTTGATTGAAAATGTCAGGTAATAGCCATGCAGTCCAACACCAGGAGTGGTCCAGTAGTGCTGGTTAGCCAGTACAGGAGTCTCATGCATAGCGCAGGGACCAGTGGTGATAAAGTGCTCTGTAGTCCAACTTGCAGGCACCAGAAGGCAAAAATGCATAAAAACTCAAAGATTCATCAGTTTATCTCGTCGACCTCTCCAACGCATCTTCAAGTTGTGCCCCCTCTAGTCTCATGCCACATACTACTAACACTTCACACTTGTGGTCCTGCTAACATCATTTGCCGGCATACAGGAAATAACACATAGCTCTAACATTAGCAGCAGTTTGTGTATTGCAAAATATCATTGTTTTTGTGATTAATAACATTTTGATATCATTTAATGCATTTTATTTATCAAAGAAACACATGCAATTAATGTCTTAAGAAAACTTAAGCTCATCTTTTTAGTTCAGTGACGCACCAATGAGTGCACTGCATCAACATAATTTATTTAATGTTTTTCAGTACAAGAAAAAGGATAAATGAAACTTTATTAAAATTAATATTTAGGTATATGCCTTACTGTAATTTCTATATTATTGTCAAACGTTTAAGAATGTAATGATTTTGTATGCTAGATTACTGCAATGCCTATACTTTTAATTAAAATACCTGATGTGGACACCAATGACTTCCTTGTATGGCCAGTTAAATTATACAGTTTTTTTTTTCACTTCATTTAAACTTATTTCCTCAAATTTCATTAGAGATATATTTCTCATTCAATCAATTCAGTTCTTACTTCACGGCAAGGCAAAAATGCATAAAAACTCAAAACATCTTCATTAAAAATTGTAAAATACTAAAAAATCTAAAGCATCAAATGCAGTTAAAAACAGTTAAAAAGCCAATTTTTACAGTTAAAATTAAAGCTTCTGTGCCGAAACAAGCAAATTGGCCAGTGGGAAGGAAGACAAAAATCTTGGTGCACAAAATTGAAAGTTAACTTCTGGTCCCACTTGTCAAAAAGAAGTGAAGTTGGTGCACTCACTGACTTAATTCACTATTTTGCTAAGAGTTTCAAATGCAAACAAATAGTGGCCTCGTTAGGCTTAGTGCCACGTAAACTTTTTAGTCGTTGATAATTCTAAAATTACTGCATGCACATTAACTAAAGGCATAAAAACCTTAATTGGAACACAAATACAACACAATTCAATCACTTTTAAAGGGCAAAATGCACAGTTTACTGACATCTGACACTAAAAAAACTGAGCTCACTGAGCCGGGTAAGAGTGGGAATATATATATATATATAAATAATATAGTTGTATATGTTTAGTGTAGCCAATTGCAACGAAAACAGGAGATGCACAACTGGATGTTATAGCAGTTCCATATGCAAAATGTCAATACTCTATGGCTACTCGTTTTTGAATTATGCAAGATGCATGTACAGACATCACAAAAAAAAGATCTCTTTTGAATCCATTTTACAATCCGTTTTTAGAAAAGAGAGTCCTTTATTTTGTCATGTCACGCAAAAACATCATTCAAATGGATTTGAGAGCAGTCAAAATGGATATTTTTATTGAAAGACCCAAAATGTTTTGCTATTATAAAACTTCCTTTATTTCATACAAGGAAGTAAAAATACATTTATAATGTGCCGTAACGTATTTGGCAGTTTTTATCGAAATAAAGATGAACTTCTTAGTAAATCATAAACTTTATTCTCAATTCACGAAGATAAATAATTTAAATACAATTTCTAAATGTTAGTTTTACACTCCAGCTTTTACACTCCAGTTTCTTCCTCTATCAATTTTAATACATCATCTACTCGTAAAACTTTCAGAACTATCAATCTTTTTTAAAACATTTTTCTAGTTGCTCAGCAACGGTTGCACGAAACAAATATGGCGTTGCCACTCCAGTATCGATAATAAATAATAAAAATTATAAAATCTTATTGTTAAAATATAATCAGTTGTTAAATAAAAGAATATTACAACCACTCCCCCCTCCAGCTAAACTTTAATTGATATTTTTATAAATTAAAGTTTACTATTTTGTTTTTCAAAACAACACAATATCAATACAAATATAATTGAAATACAACATATAACATAATAATACAGTCAGAAGGAGAGGAAGGAACGAAAACAATTTTTATCTAAATGCAAAAAAAAGAAAAAAAAAAAATCTTTAATCAGGCCAGGGAGTACGACTTAATGCGTCTACATTTTTATGGGTTTTACCACTTCGATGAACGACAGTGTGATTGTAGGGTTGTAATACCAGTGCCCATCTCATAAGTCGCGGATTTAGACTCACGTTATTTTTGAGCCAAACTAAGGGATTATGATCGGTCATGATGAGGAATTTAGTGTGCCCGTCTAAATAACGTTGTTTTTTCTTTACAGAGAATTTTATGGCGGCATATTCCTTTTTTGTGGTCGAGTACCCTTTCTCAGTTTTTTCCAGAAATCAACTCTTTTGTTTTTGCTTTCAGTGTTTCTTCTTCATCTTCAGATGCAGAAAAGAGTTCTTTTTCAGTTTTAGTAGCAAAAAAACCTTCTTCATCTTGATATGTCTTCTTAACCGTTTTCAAAATTTCACTTTTGCCTTTGGGTGTATCAGAAGGAGTATGAGGAATTGTATCTTCGCTATCCTCACACTCTTGTATGATTACAGTGGTAGGATCTTCAGGCATAAGGATACTTCTTGGAGTTTTATCTTGTGCTTCTTCAAATTCACTATCAGATTTTGATTCTTCAAATGCACAAATGCGACGATGTTTTTTTGTCTTTGGTTGAAACTCATTTTCTGAATCATTGTTTTTCATCTGTTTCACAAATTCATTTGATTCCCTTTCAGATGATTTTTTTTTTTTGAAATGATTTAGATACACCTTTGAAAACTTTTGATACTGCATCCTTATATGGTTCATTAATACGTTTAACTTCACATGCAAGAGTGGTTTCTTGTTCAGCAAGAAAGGTTGTAACTGGAGATTTCTTGTTTAAATTTGATGCATGTTTCTCTGGTTTGAAAACATACTCATGATATTATTTTTTTCTAAATTCTTTGTTGTTTCATGAATACTTTTACTTTTGTCCTTTTCTCCTATGCTGGTGCTTTCTATTTTAATATTAGAAGATTTTTCATTCTTTTGCCACATAGCCATCAATGATTTTTTTTCTTTCTTTTCAGGCCTTTTCTTCGTTTCTTTTACTTTGAAATCATTTGCCTTGCTAGAATTTTCATTTTCAACTTCATTAAGGAATGAGACTGTATCTCTGCTTTAATGTTGAGATTCAATTAATTCCTTGGAATTAAAATGAATTACTTTCTTAATTTTCTTGTCTTCCTCATCAGCTTGCGGTAAAACATTTTCGTCAGTCTCAATAAACGTCAGTTCTAATTTCTCTATTTCGGGGATCCTTTCTAAGTTTAAGAATGGTTTATCTTTGAACAACTGGGCAGTTTTGTTACCCAATACATATCTGCCGGGATCATTTGTAACAACAGCTGCCTTTGTCTTTATATGACCAAGTTCACAATTAATTTCAACATCCGCTAACGGTAGACACACTAAATGGCCATTTAAGAGATATTGTACCCAGGCATGTTCTCCAGTCATTTTTGCGTTATCTATGTATTATCGAGAAATAACATCTATTGTGGCTCCTGTGTCTCAAAGAATAGGTATTTCATACCCATTAACTAAACCGTTAATTGTATATGTCTCTAACAAATCATCATTCAAAAATACGCAGTTTATCTTTTCATTTGGTTTTAAGCGAGGGCACTGAGGTTTAAAATGTTCGTATGACCCACACTTGAAACAACATGGCCAATATCTTTTGTAGTATAAATTTTCTTGGTTTTTGTTTTGGAACTGACTTCTTTGTCGGTGATCTTTCTGGTAATTTGAATCATCCCATTTATCAGAATGCTTAAAATAAGGCAAATGCTGTATTTTTTTTCCAAAATTTTCGTAACGTGGTTTAAATGATCCTTTGTTAATCCTCTCAGTTTGATTGGCAGAAAATTTTGGTTTTATTGTTTTTCTCACATCTTCGAAATCTTCAATTTTCTTAACCATCTCAGTAGGTGAAATGATGGTAGTCCATTCATCCATAAAATGTTCTTTGAAATCAGGAGAAGTACGCTTTTTAATTTGATCAACCAGCATGAGATCTTTTAGCTGTTCAAATGTTTTAATGTTTAATCCGTTAAGCCATCCTTCTAAATAATTTTTTAATTCATAGTAGAAATCATACCAAGTACTTTCAGTAGATTTTTGGTGTTTATTAAATAGTTGTCGAAATTTTTCTGCACTCAATTTAAATCGTTGTAACAGTAAAGGTTTTACATATTCATACTTTTTCGCGTCCTCTTCTGGTTCTCTAGCAATAAGTTGAACAATATCAGGAGGCAGCAACGAAATAAGTTGAGTCACTTGATTTTCAGGGGGTATATTCATTATTTTAGCTTGACGCTCAAATAACACCAGAAATAAACTTATTTCATCTTCTTTAGGGTTAAAACGTGGCATGACATCTTGAATTCTGATTTTTAAAGGCTGCTCAGGTAGCTGCGTAGTTTCTACCGGCTGTGCTCTTACAGCCATTGCTTCCAATTGAAGTTTCTGTAGCTCAAAAGCTCTAATCCGCTCTTCTCTTTCGCGTTCTTTTTCCCTTTCTTCCCTTTCGCGTTCCTTTTCTCTTTCTACTCTTTCGCGTTCTTTTTCCCTTTCTTCTCTTTCGTGTTTCTTTTCTCTTTCTACTCTTTCACATTCTTCCTTTCTTTCTCTTTCTTCTCTAATTGCAGCTAGTAGTTCTCGAATAAATTCCTCATTATAACCGCGACTTTCAGTAATCAATTTATGCAACTGAGCAATCTTAAATTCAGGTCTCAAATTCAGGAGTTGGGTTTAACCTTTCTACTTTTAAATCCTGTTTTCTACTCCTACCTAAGAATGACATGTTGAACAAGTTACCTTTAACAGACTTTCTTTTAAAACTGAATCTTAAAAATATATAACTTTTGGTGAGACTTAACTTGTCAAACACAAAATTCACTGTAACCAAATGAAAAGAATTATTTAAACAACTTTGCCAGTTTGGCACAAAATAAAATAATATTACGCCGGGTTGACGTTTTAACTCACTATTCACAAGCCTCATTGGCAATAACTATATAAAACTTTAGTCAGTTAATCAATTCACTGGAATTTTTCTAACGTCAGTTTGACGATTTTACCATCTATTGCCACGCCTGGTTGGCGATAACAAAAACAATTTTTTGCCAGTTTGGCAATTTAATTTAGCTGTAATACATTGGGATGACGTTGCTATCTTCCACACGCCTTAATGGCGAGAACTAAGGGAAAACTTTTGCCAGTTTGGCAGTACAATAAAATCACACTACGTCAATTTGACGTTATTACTTATTTTACATGCGCCTGCTTGGCAACAAATTCAAAAATACAGTTAGCAGTTCCTTTTTTTTTATAAATGCCGGGAGGGCTTATGCATATTAATTATCAACATAAAAATTAAATTCAAATAACAGTAAAGCCTAAATAATAATTTTAAAATACTTCTTTACACAAAATATCAATTGCAATTTATGCCTAATATTTTTAGTATCAGTTATTTTAAGCAAAAACTAACACTATTTAAATATAGTTCTAAAATGAAATTCTAAAATTAAATAAATTAATCTTATCTTTGGAGATCAGCAATACCCAGTTCTGATAATTCTTTGCTGCGGCGCAAGTTACATAAACAGAAAAGGTGACCTTTGAATGATCCTCTTCAAAAAACTGACTTTAAAATGGCATACTTCTGACATCTGTTTCTCCTTGAAATAAAAAAACTCGACATTTGCTCTAGCAAACTTGTTCTCAAAATTTCAGCAATTTTCTGGGATTAGGAGACCAGCACCATCGAAATTGATAATTGCACTCCTAATTTCCAGTTCCTCCAATTTAATAGGACTATAACGTATTTGGCAGTTTTTATCAAAATGACAGATGAACTTCTTAGTAAATCATAAACTTTATTCTCAATTCACGAAGATAAATAATTTAAATACAATTTCTAAATGTTACAGTTTTACACTCCAGCTTTTACATTCCAGTTTCTTCCTCTATCAATTTTAATACATCATCTACTCGTAAAAGTTTTAGAACTAACAATCTTTTTTAAAACATTTCTCTAGTTGCTCAGCAATGGTTGCACAAAACAAATATGGCATTGCCACTCCAGTATCAATAATAAATAATAAAAAATTATAAAATCTTATTGTTAAAATATAATCAGTTGTTAAATAAAAGAATATTACAGTGCATTTTTTATAAATTTTAGGTAAAAATTTATTCTAATTTTAAGAAGATATATTTTCAGATTTCAGTATTTATAAAAGTCTTCTTTTCTCTAATTTTCGTTTAACTAGCTCCCTATCATCTTGTAGTCATGAACAGGCTCCATTTGAGCTGCTGCTTGGGGAACCATATATTATTGAAGAGCTGAATGGACTGAAGCTTCGTATTTCACCAGAATCCTATTTCTTAACAAACACTAAAATTGTTGAAAGTGTGAATAACACATTATTGAAACTATGCAAAGTCAAAAATTCCACAACTGTTATTGATGTTTGCTGTGGCACAGGTATAATATTTTTTATTATATTCAGAGATTAATAACATTTTTTATGTACATGAAAATTCATTGTACATGTTGCAATTTTTTGGATAATAGCAGGGCATAATTGATCTTTCAATTTGTTGCTAAAGTAATTCTGTCATGTTCATAAAATTTACGTTATTATTTTACATCTAAAAATATTGACAGAAATATGAATTAAGTGCAACCATTATATCTGAAACATAATCTTCTCTTTTGTAAGTGGATTGATTTCCAAATAGAGCCATAAGAAACAACAACAATAATCTCGTCTAAATTAAACTATACAGTTTTGTCACACTGGAGCTTCATAATTTTAAATTACAAACTTTAAAGTAATTTGAATTTTAAGATAATTATTCCAGCATCACAAACTTTTATGAGATTATCATTCTATACTATTGAATGAAGTAGTTTTTTATTCTTTTTTTTTAAATTTAGATTTATTTTGTTGAAATTAATATTCAATGCAAATCTTGAAGTTTGAAAATTGTAAGCACCTTAATTATGGGGGGAGGGAGGATAGAATAATTAAATTTTATAACAAGCACAAAAGAAATAGTTTTTCATAAATTTATTGTGTTGAAAGTGATTAGAAATTTGTAATTTTATGCTTGGTTTTCTAACTAAATGTGTGAATATTATTTATGTATTTATTATTATTTTTTTTAATGGGAGATATGGAAACAAATTTGTTATAACATACTTTTTGATATTTTATCAATGATGATTTTTAAGAGCTCTGACTACATAGATATTCAGTTTATTAAAGTATTCTTGTCTTATAAAGATTATGAAATATGTTTGAAAACAACTAGGTGCAACAACTGCAAAACACAAGTATTAAATAAGAAAAAAGGTTTAATTTGAAAATCCTTTAAAAGTAATGCTGATTACCCTCATCTTACTGATATAAAACATTCAACTAGTACATTTTGCTAAATACAGGAGGTTTTCATTATTAAAGATTGAAAGTAGATATATGTAATGTGTGCTTTTGATATTTTTGTTATTAACTTATATGTTTAACTTTTTTTTATTAACTTTCACACAATTAGATGGATTGTTTCATAATAGTGGTTGTATTTACAAAACATTTTGCTTTATCACGATATGTGAATTCTGAACTAAAAAAAAGTAAATCATGTTCTTGATTCAAGATTTCATTTCAGAACTTCTTGAAAATCTGAAAAATAAATAAATAAATAAAAAATAAAAGACTTCTATTAATAAAAAGGGGAAAAAACAAGGCAAAATGAAAGCAGGAGTTATTTAGCTGCTTAATCTGTTTTTCTGTTTTTTTAATTATATTGAAAAAATGCTAATATTTGTTTTACAATTAATGGCAGATTAAAATAAATGAAATGGCTTTTTTTATACCTTACAAACAGTCTTGATTTATTGACTGAATGGGTCATGTGCTTGGACATTTGGATGTAGAAATTCCAGAAATGATTAAATTCCTCCCATTTTGTATTGATGTCAATCTTGAAGTGATACATTTTTCATCATTTCCAAATTTTAAATTATTTTGTTAAATAGCTTCTGAATATTTATTTTCTTAGATAATAAATCCTCAATTTTTTGACAGGGGCAAGATGTTGAATTGTTTCAAATGGTTGCCGAGGTAAAATACATTTTTTTTTCAGGGCTGTCAAGCTTGGCAATATGCTTGATGTGGATAGGATGATAATACTCAGGTTGAGATTGTAGTATAATATATTCAGTATAATTTTGCCATATTTGTTGTGTCATATTTTGAAGTATTCATAGGAGATAAAAAGATGTTTTCTTCAGTCCTCTCGAGAATCCTGAGGGAATCTTAGTGAAGAACAGTTTTTGAGATACATGAACATTGCAAGGATCTTGAGTCAAATTTTAAAACATTCTACCATCAATCGTATTTATTGGATTTAATGCCTTTATTGCATTTGCCTATACTTTTAAGCAGTTCCAATATATTAATAACATTAAAGATCCCTTTTGTAACGATGACTTTATTTCAAAATAAATCTTGGATGGCAAAAAGAATTCTATTCATTAAATTGGCAACAGTAAAGTAGAGATATATTTTTGCTGTTGAAAAAAGTCTGATCTTGAACAAGATTCAGTGTTGTCTAGACATATGTTAAACGCAATAAAATTTTATGTATTATTAGCATAAATGAAAAGCATTTGTAGTGTACATTTAAGCCATACTGATTATATTTCTGTAACAGAATTTTCCCCTAATTTTCTGTGCATATGGTATTGATTGCATCACAAAGGAACCTCACAGCCTGTAACAATACAGACACTAGTATTGTTAGATAGCTAATATAAAAACTGTTACATGTATGGCATTTCAATCCATCTTTTGACAGTGTAATTATCATAGTTCTATGTGATGGTGGATAGCTCAAATCTCATCAGATTACATCTTACTTGTAATATAATCCATGCCTTTTAAGTTGCATTTAACATCACTTCATTCCATGAAAATTAGTTAAAATTTATTAAATTAGACATGCTTCCCCCCTTTTCTCTGAGTTTTTGAAGAATTTTCCTTCAAACTGGAAGTCCCAAAGTGTAAAGAGCAGAAATTCTCTGAAGATATTTTCTTGAAAGATTGAATGTCCAGATTTTTCTGAACATTGGGAGAAATTTTCAAGAGTACTCAAAATTTTTCATGATGGAATTTTTGAAAACAATTGGTGATTTACTAGTATCTTTTCTAAATATTCAATATTCAATTGTATGTTAATGTGTTGAAAAGTGTTTATGTGTTTTTGCTTGACCTTCATATTTTGTATGTTTTATTTTATATCAAGAGTAATGATGTAAAGTTTAAATTAGCTTGAAATAACTTGGTCTAAAATTGCTGTTGTATTTCTTCTAGGTATAATTAAATATTTATTGGTACATTTCCATTAAAGTCATACCATGCATTTTCAGTACCATATTGCCATATTTTCGCTTGTTTATTTTTGCATGCTTTTGGCTCAAAACCAATCAAAATATAAAGTTTGGGAATAGAAATAGGGCATATTCTATTTCCGAACTTTCATGATAATTTCATGATAAAAGTCTTTCCATATCGATTATATGAGAAGAACAATACTGTGCTATTTTTTTTTTTTTTTTTTGAATGAGTTGTCACCAGTTTTACAGTTTTCGTGTGTTCATCAATTTTAAGGTTAGAACATGATGCATGACTTCTTGTGTATGAAATTTTATTCCAATCAACCATTGTATTGTGATTTATTTGAAGCAAGCATTAGATTGCAGAATCAATGGATGTTTACTCCAATCATGAAAAGTAAATGAATTGTATGGTAGTAATGAAAGGAAAATATGATTCAGCAAATGTTGTTTGTGTTTGCAAACCTCCCCCACCTGTCCCAGCATAAATTCTGTATTAAAAAGGCGGGCATTAACTTTTCTTTTTAATTTTTTGGATATTTATATTATGATAATATTACCTTAAACCTTAACTGGAGGGTAATGGAGGATTTTAAAGAGTTAAGGGATTATTCTTGTAAATGTTAATTAATTAATTATTTGTATAAATATTTTATCTATACTGGATTCTTTCCTTTTACTAATGAAGGGCCAACTCCTTTCAAAAAGTTTCAATTATAGCCCGAATTGAGTGAAGATTTTTATCTAATTTCTCTAATTTCCTTACCTTTGACCAGTGTTTAGTTAAAGTTTTGCAAAAATGTTGTTAACTTTAAGGCATTGTAAAAATGTGTAAAAAAATTGTTAACTGCTGTTTGTGAAAATAAGTGTTGCAAACTTCTAAGGATGTAAAAATTTGAAAAAAAATTTTTTACACAAAACAGAATTTTACATTTTATATTACTTAAAATTTACAGAATAGGTTTTTACAATAGCACTCACAGGTAGCAACTTAACACTAAAGTGACCACATTTTAATTGAAGCAAAGTGAGACAAACGAGATGAAATGAGAATTACAATTTAGTTACGAAAGCATTTGTCACACCGTACCATATAGTCTAGTTTTTTTTTTTATTTAATAAATGGAAATTCTGTGCCAAGCTCGTCATTAAATTTGCATTCTCTTTTTTTTACTCTTATTTTACAGGTAAATACTATAAATAAGTAATTTACTACAAAGGCTAAAAAAGAGTACTAAATTTTACAGTATTGACCGCTACACTGTGGCGACTATTGCCCTTAATTCGTCAATCAAATAATGAGTCGAACATCGAATTAAAAACAACAAACCGCACTATTTAACAGCAGTTTGCATTTATGTGCATTAAGATGAGACGAACACGAATTTGATTTACGTCGATGCAAATGGAAAAAAGAAAATGGTGTCACAGAAGTATGAACTTTTCACAAGCGTGACCTTCAATCTTCGACACTGGTTAGACAACTGTTTCTCACATGCACAAAATGGTACTAAGGTTTTTGCTTCAACATCTATTTCGTGCACGCACAACTGCTTCCCTTTACAATGTGATGGAGCCACTCCTGCTTTAGCAAAGCTTTCCTCCTTAACAGCACATATACTTTGACGAGACGTAATGACAATGATTGAACACAACCGAGCAATTCTAACTCGCTACATCAGCTTATTTAGTTTACTCTGCATGCATTTTATGTGTTTTTTATTTACATATTTTTTATTTCTTTATATATAATTAATAAATAATAGATAATATATTTATGTAGATATTCTCTGAAAAACGGGACATTTCTAAAAATCGGCGGGACGTGGGACAGTCCTCCAAAAAGCAGGACTGTCTTATCAAAATCGGGATGTGTGGTCACTTTACCTAACACTCAACTTTACATTGTAATAGTTCCCTGTATTTTTACATTTAGCCGTAACAAACTACTCGACCTCACTTAGTTTAGCAAATGATAGTCCACTCGCAGGAATTCAAATGTGTAGTTCTAGGTAAGTTAAATTAAAACTTGCTACTTTCTGGATTTTTAGTATTATTTTTATATTTTTATAGATTGTATATAGTTTTTAGGTTTATAGTTTTTTAGGTTTACATGCATAATTTGTAGGGGAAGTTCTCAATAGGCAAAAGTTTCTAAATTACTTTTGTTTTTCTAAGAAATAATTTGGTTTTCTACTTACTGACCTTTTATCAATATTACTTGTCTTTTTGCTTGCTTAATTTCTCAAAATTCTAACTAGTTTAATTTCATTTTGAGTAATTCATAACATTTCATTTTACTTTTTTTTTGAATTATTTACCCTTGGCTATATGGATGACGAAGCACGAATTGAGTAATTGAAGAGTTAGGTTTGGAGGCAACTTTCCCTTAATAAGTCTGTCTCCTGCCTGCTCAGCAATTATTCACTAATGCTTATTTTGATCTTATTATTATTTTTTTGACTTAATTTTTAAGAATTATAAATATATCATGGTTTTAAATACGTACATTTAATTTACCTATGCTCTTAGAATTTAAATGATATTGTAAATTTTTGCAATTAAAATTAATTAAATTTTAAAATTATCTTTGCTTTTTACAAATAGAGAATATTTGTTAAATTCAAATATATATATATATATATGGTTTTAGGTCTATTTGGTTGTAGGAAAAGCATCTTTTTCTTGAAGAAACAGGATAGCGAACTGCTTTTTCATCTGTTAGCAAACACTATGTCGTGGAATCCATGGCAGTAAAGGAAAAATAAAAGTGATTATATCAAAAATATAGCAACAGGAGTTATGTTGTAAAACAGTTATAGCCAAGGAAAATGACATATTAAATTTGTAACATTTGGAGCCAAAGCAATATGGGGGAAAAAAGCCGATTGGTGTAATATCTTCAGCTGTTTTCTGATGACCACATAGCAAGTCTCAGAAAAGTTGTGTATGGATTATTATTATGTATCATTCTCATGTCTTTGTTTCTTTTCATGGTGGTCCAAGAGGAACAATGTTTCATTCTTGAGAAAAACTGGGATCCTTTCATGGGGGTTCAAGGAGAAAATTGTTTCATTCCTGAGAAAAATTGGGAATCTCTTGCTCAAAGTTCTCACGTATGTATTTGTATGTGTATTATTATGCATGGATTCCCTATTGTCGGCCACTCCAATACATGTAGAGCCCTGAATCATGTTCCAAGTTGGAGCCTGGAAATTCCCAGGCCAATAAGTATTATACCTGCAGATAATCAGAGTACATTTGCCAGCTGATTGAGAGACTGAAAATTTTGGGCAAATGAGAATCTGAGAAGTCTTTCCCCACACACCCAGAAAATGATGTGTGCAGCTCCAGAGTTGGTATTAGTGAAAAAGAGAATTTTCTTCTCTGGTGACTTCCAGCTCTGCCAAGACCATTTTGTATATTCTTTGTCAGATCATCTTCCTACATCTCTCCCCAAAAAACTGGTTGCCAGATATGCACTACCAATTTGAGATCAATTTATTTGGAATGGCCAACTGTAATCAGATGGAATTTGAAAGACTACTTCTCTCATTCAAGAATTGATTTTCATTTTCTTGGGAAATGAAACCTGTTTATGAAATTTCTACCCCAAATTAACAAACTTTGAACAGTGTCAAATATATTGAATGTTCTTTCTAGAAATTTTTTTATTCATAAGTCAAAAATTTTAAATAAAGTGGAAACACTACTCTTGACTATATGTATTGCTACAGTGGTATGGCTTTAATGGAAAAGTACTTGTTCATTATTATACTTTAATTCTTATTTCTGTATCTTGTTTAAATTGTTTATATTAAAATTGCTTTTGTTACATGAATCTGTTTTATAAAGTATCAGAAAAAATTAATACCTTCACATATGTAATAAAAAATTATATTGATTTTTAGGTCCTCTTAGCTTGGCATTTTCACATAAGGTTAAGAGGTGCATTGGAATAGATGCTTCTGCTCAAGCAATTAACGATGCAAATGTAAATGCTGAGGCAAACAGTAAGAGGAGAAAACTTCTGTTATATTTCTTATTCATAATATCAGAATTTAAAAAAATATGTTTTATCTTTTGCTATGCTTGTTTATCTGCTTTATTGTTGCAATTACATAATATGGCAGTCTAGTTGGTTAATACAATAATATCCCAACTTAGGCATAGCCCAGATGCCAGCTTCTGTTTTGTACTAGTTTGACATCACTGGTAAACAAATTCAATTTAAAATAATGCTTCTTATTAATATTCTAGTCACTCTTCTGCTACTTTAATTGACTCAAGTTTAAAAGTTTTTGTTTGGTTCCAAGCACAGCCAGTTTTCTTTAACAAAAGACAAGAAGTCGTCAAAGTATGTAAAGCATATTATATGAGATGGTTAATTTTGTATCTGAATATCTTTATGAGGCTAAACAGTCAAGTATCCATTAAAGACTTGGGACACAAATTAATGTTGAAGATAAATGTTAGAGCATCTTGGATTGACATTTTGATGGAGGAAGAAAGAAATGGAGGGGACCAAACTAATTTTTCCCATACACTCCTGTGAAGCAGTGACATCCTCCCCATATTTATCAAAACATTTAATGACTTGCCGTTGAGATTTATAGGTTTTGACATGTTTGTAGGTAAATATTTTGTAATTACGTCATAAATATAAGTATAAATGTACATATTTTCTTTTTCTACAATATTTCAGAATTCTAACTATGTGAAAGAATACATTTTTAAACATTATTTCATTCTGAATGCAGTTAAATGCTATACTTTTCCCATACTCAGTTTTAACTCGAATGAAATGTCTTAACAAATTTTTGCTAATAATATTAGAAACAAATTTTAAGGTTTTTATTCAGTTAACAATTACAAAAATTAAAATCAAAGTTTATTGTAATATTAATATTAAAATCACACATTTTTTTCTTTTCTGTGAAGTACTTTCTCAGGTATCAGATGATTTTCAGCTTTTGAGACAGCTTTTCAAAAATCATGATCTATAATTAATGCTCTATTTGGTTATTTCAAATTAGGGTATCTTTTTTTAAAAGTTATATATGTTAAGTATTGCTGCTGATTTCCACGTGCATAACTTACTATGTGTATTTTCGAGAAGGAAAAGAAGGCTGTTAATATTACTTAAAACTTGTAACTGGATTATTATAAAATGTAAGAAAATAATTTATTCTTTTAATTTATATCAATTTTTTTTGACTGATGAATTTAAAATTCTGCTTTACTATTTCCTTAAGTACGCATCTCATATACAGCATTACAGCACTTTAATAGATTGTTTTCCAGTATGAACAATTCTTGCTTAAATAGTTATATAAATATATTTGTAAACAGAATTTTAATTTATGCTTACAATTAAATGTTAAGCTCATTATATTTAGATAATATTTATAATCACTATAAATTTAGATATATTCATGAACTAGACTTCTTCACAGTAACATTCACAAGAGTTTATGAATGAATAAATGCTTCATTTGCAAATCCATGTATAAATAATTTAATAGCTATTTGTGTATTTAATTAAAGGCAAATGCTTGTTTTTTAAAGCATAAATCTCATATATATTCATTATTTTTCATTTTTGATATGGGAAATTTTGTGCATTTGTATATTTTTCGAGTAAAATAATTTTCAATAATTTAGCATATATCAGAATTTTTATGTAAAAAATATGTATAAATATAAATTGAGTGAAAATTACAAGCATTATATTTAATACACTAAAAAATTCAGTTTTTCTTAGAAAATCCTCCACGAAGGCATCTGTTCAGTTAGTCAGATAGCCCTTCCGTGGTTTACCCTATTTAAAAAACTGGTATCAATTTTATGTTGTGTGAACTGTTTTGACCTGTGTCAGAAGACGAGCAGGAGAAAACATCTTGAAATTCTTGAATCTCAGGTTTGGTAGCACTCCTGTCTTCATCATTTAGTCGAGCATTGTATGATAACTCCAATATTAGGGTCTTCGAAGACACAGAGGTTGACAGCCTAAGGTCACTGGAATACATGCTGCAGCCATTTCACCTTTCCTAATGATTTTCGGTTTGTCACTAATGCTGGCAACTCTCACCGGACAACTGTCCTCGATAAATTGACGAGTGTCGAGGCTACTAATACTCCTTGCAGTGTGTTACAGTTCTTGGAATATTCAATGACACCATATGGAAATTTCTGTGTTCAGTTATGGATCCAGGAACCAATAATTCTGTTCTTGCTGGTACAGTGATATCATCTAGAGCTATGATTTGGTGGGCAGATTTTACTCCTTCATTGATTCTGAATAGGATTAAGGTCCTCAGAGGCAGAATGCAGTTCGTTATTTTTAAAGTTCAAGGAAAAATTGTATTTCTATAGTCTAACCCAAGTATGCAAGGGTCTGTAATATTTGCTCCATATGCCATGTGATAGTAGACGGCATTTCCAAATGTGATGTTAATGTTTAATTTTCCATTGTTGTTGATTTTATCCCCGGACACTGTCTGAAGAGAAACGCAGGGTTGTGTCCATATGAGTTTATGTTTGAATTGTTGAACCAGATCTTTTCAGATGAGAGTAACATTGACTTCTGAATCAACGGTTATATTTTAAGGAACTCTATTGATATATCTGTGATATAGAGTCTATTACTGCTGCCACTCATTACAAAAATCTGAAGTGCTTTAAAATGGTGGTTTTCATTATCTGACAACCTCTGGTCCTTGAAATGGCCACAAATTAGTTTTCCTTCTTACTGGGAGTGGTCTTAGCTTCCATGCCTAGGAAGCCAGCACTTCTGGCTTAACAGAAAGACTTAACAAATACTAATTTCAAGGTGTGGTAGATTAGCCTAATGACTCACAGAATACTTTAATGTGCAGGAAGACCTCTGGTTTATAGTAAACAAACCTAATGTAAAAACACTCAACACTGCTAACACAAGTCACTAATAATCATGACACAAGGTGGCCTAGACTAGGCAGATACTCTCTAAAACTAACTTATGAAACTCTTGCTTAAATAGCACTTCATTCTGCCTTAATCTGGATAAACTCTCGCTATCTCATTTACATTCTAGCATGAAAAGAGGGTAATGGGAAAGGTTTTCAACTTAAAATAAACTATTAGTTAAAAATAAATAGATAAACTTCACAAACTTACTGATGACATTTGGTTGATGGATGTAGCTTTTGTTGATATTACATGCCATCTTAATGAATTGAACTTAAAATTGTAAGGTAAAAATGAAACAATAGTAGAATTGATTCGATTTGTTAATACTTTCAAAAACAAGCCAAAGCTAATATCTTCCCAATTGATGAAGAATGAACTGAAAAATTTTAAAAAGTATTTCTGATGAGTTGTTTATAAATGAAGATACATTAAACAAAGAGAAATATTATGATGAAATAATAAAATTTCACTCCAAATTTGAGAGATGTTTTCAAGAATTCACTAGATTAGAACCAATTGTTACATTCATGTGTTACCCATTTGCCAATGTTGATGTGGAAGAAATAACTGAAAATATAAGTGATATATTCTCTTTATCTCTTGAGGAAAATGAAATTTTTCTCCTTCAAAATGACGTAATTTTAAAAGCACATAGTTCAGAATCCAAGAATAACTTTTGGAATCAAATGGGTGAAGTAAAGTATCCTAATTTAAAAACAGTGCATTTAGTTTAACATCATTTTTGGCTCTACCTACCTGTGTGAATCTGCATTTTCAGCAATGAATATAATTAAGACAACATATCATTCCAGTCTCACAGATGACCACTTAGAATCCAGTGTAAGATTAGCAGTTAGCAATTATATACCAAGGTATTCAAGATTGGTGGACAGTGTGCAGACTTAAGTCTTCTACTAACTATGAGAACTAGCTTTAGATGAAAATGATTTATTTTTTAATGTATTTTGAATTGCTTGATAACCTTAAAAAAATTAGAAGTAGCCCATACCCTAGAAAAGTCTGCCCATCCCTGATCAAGGCTGTACTGTATTTGCTATTTTTAGTCTCAGCTATGATTTTAAATGTTTCTGTCAAGCAAAATGCCTAAAAGTTTTTTGAACTTTAAATAGTATGTCTTCTGTTCCTAATTAATGTTTTATCAATTGCAAACTCAGTGTCTCTCTCTCATAACTACATTTTGATAAACATGATTATATAGAATTGATGCTGACTATTATTGCAGAATTGTCATTTATTTATTTCATATTTATTTTTCTTTTAAAAAGTGCAGTTTTGAAAGGTATTTTGTAACCTTTAATTATAGATCTTAGAATGGTTCTCAGTATTCTTAACTGGATTGTTCTGTGGCATTTATGTTCAGGACTCAATTGAAAGTTTCAGCATTGGATATTTCTTCTGTGAGTGATTGTGTACTCAAACATTGTCTGTATACACAAAATCCTGAAAAGACAAGTTTTCAGTAACTTGATGGTTTCTCTGATAGTTTGAAGTTTCATTTGTATGCATCAGAGTCATCATTGCCTATTTCTCATACTGCGATAACTTTGTCTTTAATGAACCCTCTTTGTCAAAAGGAGTTGGTAGTCATTTCTTGGGAGCTGCAATATCTTGCATTAATTGGTAAATGCAGTGCACCAGATATATCATTATTGTATCATATTTTAACTTCAAGAAAGTTGCGATTTTAGCTTTTTTCCCCCTTTCTATTGAATATTATAAATGAAGCTTCTTTTGCACTTTTTCTGCAGTTTTCTAAAATTCAGGCTGTGCTACAGTTTGAGTGTTCAAAACCAGCTATTTGATCACTTGAAATTTTTCAAACCAGTGTTTGAGTAAAAAAATTCTTTTCAGAAAATTTCTGTTATTAGGGATATTATTGCTTCTCTCTCTCTCTTTTTTTTTATTTTGTTAAGTAACTAACACTTTCTCCACCTGTGGAAATTTCACTTTCTGAAAACACTTTTGGGATCGCAGCTCCACCATCAATGTCACTAACTGTACATTTCAGAGTTAGACTCTCATACTTGTATTCAGCAAAATTTTTTAAATCCTTTTCTTTTTTAGTGATTTCAGCTCTGGTCAAATTACAAACATACAATTCTTTTAATTTAATATAATTAATTAATTTTTTCATTCACCGACAAACACATTCTTTTCCTTTTACTCAACGTAGTTAAGAAATCAAAATTTATGGAAAAGTAAAAAGATGAACAACACACAAGCTTTCAAATTCCTTTCATGTTAATGGAAATGGTTAGGGTCAAGATTGCTTTGCTATACAGATGTCAGTATATACACAGTGAGGGGATGTAGACATTGAGAAGACAAATTCCTAAGCTACAGTTGCCTCTGCTTTATTACATCGGACTTGATGCCTGCAAAGTATGTTAGCAATTTTGCTTGTGAGAGAAAATTGTTCTTGCCTACATAATGGGGGATGGCCAAGAATTTCATCTTTGAACTACTAGAAAATTTTATCCCTTTGTTTGAATTTTAAATGTTGAAGGAGAACAATGGAAAGACAGTGTAAATCTCCCCCCTCCACAAAGTATAATTTTACTTTGTAAAGTGGAGTGAAAATTAATATTAGCTCTGTGGAAACTAATATGCTAGTTCATGAAATGAAGTTTTCTCACAAATTTAATGTGATTCTTCTAAATTCTTCTTAATTTTACTGGGTTGCTCATTGCTTAATGGCAGAAGTGCCACAGACGGGTGTAAGATAAAAAAAAAAAATCTAATGTGTTTTTATAATCTGATACATATGTGCGCAAAGGCTGTTATTATCTAGAAGGGTGTAGATTGAAACTATACATAAACTATGAATGAATGACAATAATTTTACCGAAAGTCCTTTCAAGGCTTTAGTCATAGAAGAAGAGGCATACCGAATCCTTAGCTTTTTGTTTCTTGCCAAAATTGGATTTAGCTGCAAACATTTATGTTATTACCTCTGATGTTCAAAGTGTGTGATAAAAAATGAGTACAAGCACATCCAAACATAATGATTCTTAAGGCTTGCTTATGAGGATTGTATTGGGAATCTGTATAAGCAGCAGCAAGCCCTTTTTATTTATTTAATTTGTGTATTTGTTTCAAACTTAAAAAATATTTTTATGTATTTATTTAGCGTCTGCATTATTTTGTTTCAAAGTTAATATGTTTTATTTAGAAGGATAAATTTTCTTCCCTTTAGATAAAGGTAATGTTGACTTCATTCAAGGTCATGTAGAACATCTTTTAAAAATGCTCTTAGATGATGCATTTCATGAAGATTTATTAGTTGTCATCAATCCATCGAAAATTAATTTAAGTAAGTCTGAGTTTTCTGGCTTTTATTATTTTTTATATGTATGCATAATGTTGATGTATTTATGCATATTCAAACTTTTATGTTTTCCACATTATATTGACTATTTCATTATTTATAATGTGTGACAATAATAATCATATTTTAGTTATAATTTAGTTTGCAAGTATCTAATTTATTTTAAAACAAAACATGAAGGGGTTCTTCGTTTCTATTCAAATTTTTGTTTAAGGTGCCAGACAAAACACTATTCAAAGCTGATACTATAATGTAAATCTTGAAATTTTTGCTAATCATGGAAAGCGGAAGTAGTAAATATTATGAACATATGGTTTTACAGTTGATTCTTCTTTTAGAGAATGAAAAATTTTTATCTTTATCAGTTTTTTTTCTCTTCAAATTCTTTCCAAATATAAATGCTTTTTAAGTTCTATCCTCCAAAGAGGGGTTTTGCATTCTGAAGTTTATTTTGTAGGCCATAAGGTATTATTTGTAAAGTTACTGAATCTTTGTGTTACAATAACACATGTCTTGGAAGAAATGATCTTTTCCTGACTGGACATTCGATAAGACACATAGGTTTCCTTTTTCATCTCTTCCAGAAAAGCAGTACTCGCACATAATTTTTGACCAAAATTCTCTGCACACTTTTCTTGGGTCATAAATTCATCCACATGGCCAACTGTAAACTTAAAGCTTGTGCTATGAAGATAAGGTGAACATTATTTGAAAAATAAAAAGTGGATGCAACCAAATCTATGTCTGTCAGAAAAACAGTTTTTCCAAATCCACAATTGGTACCATAGAAAAAAACTGAAACTCTATAATTTCTGCTCATGGATAAAATTTAATTACAAGGAAAAAGTTGAGAAATGTGGAGCCTAAGGATATTAAAGAAGCATTACTGAAATGGTTTGTCATTCAAAGAAGCCATAAATCTGGAAGTATCTGGATAAATGTTAATAAATTTGTCAGGCAGTCTGAGAAGAGTGGAAATGATGAATAACAAATTTATTAATTACTTCACTTAATAATAACTGATTAAATCTTAGTAAAATATTTTAAAGTTAGATATATTATTCACTTACATTGTTAATTAAGTAGAGAAAGAGGAGACTGTACATTCTTCATGATGCATTCTTATTTCTCTTTTGATAGTCCGGTATTACACTGGTGTGCAAAAATTAAGGACGAAGTCGAAAAATTAGCATATCAGCTGAACGAAGAGGCAGAGCGGACAGAAAGACCAATCAGGAGATTAAGTAAGGTGATGTACGGTAGCACATGCGCAGATATGCAGGTAGACGTAATGGGGGAGTGTCTGAGTAGTATAAAAGCATGTTGTCGGTGTAAGATCAGTATTTCTGGCAAAGAGATTGCACGCCGTATAGCAGTTAAAATCACACCGAGTTGCTGCCTCAGCGAGAAATGGCGAATAATCAATCTGTTAGACGACATCTGGATGGTTTTACCCGAGGTCGAATCATTGGGAAGTTGGAGGAAGGCCGCAGTGTGACAAGTGTGGCTGCAGAGTTCGGAATTGCTCACAGCATCGTTTCACGACTTTGGGGTCAATTTCAAACTACAGGAATAGCTATCCAGGTGTTTAGTAGTGGTCATCCACGAGGAACCACACCCGCAGATGACCGGTATATTGCCTTACAGGCCAGAAGAAACAGGCGGCAGACAGCGGGAGAAATCGCTAGACACACGACACAGGCCACTGGACGACCGATATCGCGTTTTACCGTGGCCAGAAGACTGCACGGTGGGGGGCTGTTTGCACGACGTCCTGTACGGTGCGCACCTCTAACGCCTGCCCATCGGAGAAGGTGTTCTCTGTGGTGCTGGGAACACCGGAATTTGGAGAGACAATGAATGGGGACGAGTACTCTTTACAGATGAGAGCAGATTTAGTCTGAGTTGCGATTCTAGAGACATACACATCAGGACAGAGCGGGGAACACGCAATAACCACTTCAACATCATCAAAAGGGACTGTTTTGGAGGTGGCGGAGTTCTCGTTCGAGCAGACATAATGCTTGGTAGCCGGACCGACCTTCATATCTCCCAAGGAGGTTCGTCACCTGGGACTGCTATTGTAACGAGGTTCTTCTTCCTTTCATGCGTCTTTTCACAAGGGCTATGGGTCCTCAGTTCCTCTTTATTGACGACAACGCTCCACCTCATCGCCCAGTTACTTTCGAAGAGCTTAGTACGGAACTTACTAGGGAGACCCGTGGCAGCACGTAACTTATCGCCAGTAACGATTCCGAAACTGCGATTGGTGCTACAAGAGGAATGAGCAGCAGTGTCTCAACAGCTCATTAACAACTACATATCCAGCATGCACAAATGATGTGAAACCTGCCTAGCAGTCAGGAAAGATCATATCCCCTATTAAAGACCGGATGTTTCTTGCTGGACACCCATCACAGGGATGTTTCGGCCTTCAGTCGCATTGCACTCCATGCTACTTTTTCAATAAAGCTTCTTTTTAGCCCTCTGATTTCTCTTTTAATAAGTGTTGCTTACATTACTCATGTCCTTATGTATTGGGGATCTTACGGTATTAAATGTGTTGATTTGGAAAGCTTTTGTACAAAGTTATATTGAAAAAACCGTCTCGTCCTTAATTTTTGCACACCAGTGTATTTTTATGTGAGTAAGCACTTTTTCAGTGTACTTTAGTGCAGGAAAAACTGCAGCTCGGTTATTAATAGAAAGTAGACACTTAAACTAATATGCATTCTTTTTGAGTTGAACTGTACTTTATGGCAAAGTATTTTGTTATATCATAAGTTCAATATTTTAAAATATGGGTGATGGTTTTATAAAAACAAATTTTCTAATGACATAATTGGCTGGTTAATCCATGTGAAACTATCTTTAAATAGCACATAGTCTGTTGAAAGTAATTTTGTTCATTACTTTCAGTCATTGAGCTAAAAATCATGACTGAAATTAGTAAAATAGATAAATAATATGAAAATTAATAGCAGCCTTATGATTGTCTAATGATTATTTTATGATCTATTATTTCAATGCTTCATTTAATTATGCATGTTTTATGTGCAGTCATTTAAAATGGATCATAAGACAATTTATTTTACAGTGAATCATTCAAAGCATTCAGATATTTTATCATTCATCATACTTAAATTCCTTGACAGAAATATTGCAAACATTATGGGGAAAAAATGTTATTCATGTTCTGCTCACACAAACACAAAAAAGGGGGGCAGTTCTATATCTCCAATTGTACTGGGCCGATTGATGAAATTTAATTTGTGTTTCTCATGTCTTAAAAGCATGACTTAGGATATATATTAGGTTTATATTTAGCGTTGTTCTAACATAGGTATTTTGACACAAATTAGAACTTTTTCTGAAAAGACATAATGGTTATTTTTCCATATTTCAATTGTACGACTCAAATTGTAACTAAATATTAAGTTTTATAAAATTTCATGAGAAACTTAATGGAAAATACACAAATTTATCTCTGCTCTTTTTTTTTTTTTTTTTTTTTTATTTTTTTTTTCCCCTGTGTACACCAAGAATAATTGTCTAAACCAAATTCTTAATTTATGGTAACCTATTTTCCTTTCCCTTTCACTGTGTACAAGCAGAAAAAAAGCATCGTTCCTACTTTCAAATTTTAACAAATTGCATAAAACACATTAGACATTATTATCACTTAAAACATGTATACCAAATTCTAAAATATGCCAATATATAAATTCATGTGTATCTTAAAAAATTTTGAAATTAAGAAAAATAAATGAAAAAAAAATTGTTGCAGGTTTGCCTAGAAATGCAGCTACCATAAGGTGATGGTTATGATTTATAAAAGGTTAAGGTGATGTTTACTTTAAGGTAATGGTTTAAAAAATTACTAAAAAATGCAAATTTAAATCAATTAACGTTGAGGAGCTAAATAAAATTTTGAAAGGCAATGTTTTAAAAACTTATTGTGCAATTTTTACAAAAGTTGGCACTTTAGCACAGTTTGAGTCATAGAATTGAAATATAGAAAAAAATCAATATGTCATATCAGGAAAAGTGCGATTTTGTGTCAGAATACCTATGAGAACAATGCTGTGTATAAATCTAATATATATCCTAAGCCATTGTTTCAAGAAATGAAAAACACAAGTTAAATTTCATCAGTAGAACGGAAAGTGTCACATTTTTGGTGCAGAATGTACTTGGGTAATTCACAACCACCTTAGTAGAAGTCGCCAAACGTGGCAACCATGCGCATAACAGTTGTTTAGGTGATTACATCCAACGTAAGTTGCAATCTTAAAATTCATCGAATAACCTTTGTTTTTGAAAAAAGCCATCATACTGCTTCATGAGGGCTTTGATAATACATAATTACCAAATACAAAAAAGAAAATCGAATTTTTCTGCAGACATCTGAATTATTATCATATTCTTGCTGATAGAACCTTATGTGAATTTAAATGATAATTTTCAGCATTTTATATATTTTATATGGCTGTCCTGTGATCCACTTTATGTATATTTTAGAAAAGAGTCAGGAATTATTTAGAGTAAAGAATTGTTTACAGAGAAGAATTCTTTACTCTAAATAATTCCTTATAGAGAAGGAATAATTGTAGAGAAGGGAGTGTTTGAATTATAGGATTTGACTTTCTAAGAATTTGTTGTTTTTTTAGTACTGCCAACTTCTGATTAAGCATGTTGTGGATTCATTGGGCCTCGTCTGAAAAAAAAAGAGGATTTTTTTATTGTTGAACAGGGAAAAAAGTTACTGTCACTATTCATTAGAATAAAGATTAGCTTATTTGAAACTGACAAAGCCGGGGGATAGCTGCCGAAAAGGAAAGATGACTTTGTAAAGGACTTTCTAAGGGAAATTGTATTCATGTTACACACGTGCGGAATCACGAAAACCCACAATGCAGCCAACCCTTTTGCCTTGGATTGAATCCAAATCAGGTTGAACTACCAACATTCATTGGTCTTAACCATTTGGCTACTGGTGGGACTCAACAGAATAAGACAAAACTTATACAGGAAACACAAAAAGAAGAAGCAAATGCATAAAGTAACAGCAGTGATAGCAGATGATATCGCAGTGTTTAGGAATTATTTTTTATCCACAACAATATGTAATTCAATTAAATCATTGTTCAAAATAAAATGGTAAATAAGGAAAATAAGTGTACTACTATTGTACTAAGTGTACTATTTTCTGTTTCCTATTGATTTCTGTTGAAATACAAGGGTGCCTTGTTCTTCTATTTTGAAATGTGTTGTTCTTATTTTAAATGCTAATTTAATTTAGAAAACCAAATCAACTTATTTCCAAATTTAAACTGTTTCATTGTACAAATAAATTGTTAATAAAATTTTTATGTTAATTTTAGTATAAGTTTTATTTGTTTTTTCCTTCCTTCCTTTCTTTCTTTCTTTTTCTTTTGTTGTTGTTGTTGTTGGATTCATCATAATTTTGGTTTAACCATGAACATTGTCCCATGTATTACCTCAGTTAGTTGGGAGTCTACTGCATAATTAATCCTTTCTCAATGGGCTGTATGTCACCAAGCCGTTCTTTTGGGATGGCACACTAACAAGATGCACTGTCCTGTTGGGACAGGCAATTTGCATTACTAAGCATGACTTTGGAAAAAACATTTGCATAAATTAAATTTGTGCTATAATCGTTTCAATTTTTGGTGCACACGAGAGAAACGCTTAGTTGTCAGAATTAATTTAAAAATTTTATCATAATATTTTCCATGCCTTTTGAAGTATAAAAATCATGCACTAAAAAAATACACAAAATATTTGACTCATCACTAGCCAAATTCTAAGAGAAATGAATAAAACTTCCAAAGCAATAGGATATATATCCCTATATTGCCAGAAATAAAATAAAAAGTATTCAAACACATTTAGGACATTCTCATATGATATGACATAATTAATAACCTGTTCTGTTTATTTACATTATTCAACCCACGATTTCCACTTTGATTTTGAAACAAAATATCAGAAATAAAAAATACTACTGTCTCATCTTAACTGATACAGGGCTATATCTAGTGGCCCAAAAAAGATATTAATTAAATGTTCTGTTTACAATTAATATGTGATACACCCAACCTAACAATCAATTTAAATAGTGATTCATATATGACACACCTGGCTCTGAGATACAGTTGGCGGCTGATGCATATGTATGGGGAAGATTTACGATATGCACAGAAGATTTACGATATGCACAGAAGATTTACGATATGCACAACTAATTCATGAAGTTAAAATAGAATTTATTTATTTACATAGGAATGAAAAGAAAAGGAAAAAAAGAACAATCGTCACAACTTAATATGTCTGTGTTCACTATCGTCAACCTCTCGTCTGACCACACCCTAATCTAGATGGCGCTCTTTACATAATCTTACTCAGTTACAGTTACAATTTCTACATATGTGATGATACACATGTCCAGAAAGGTTAAGGATATTGCATTGATATAGATATATTGTAGTTAATTAAATTTGAAGAATATTTTTATGATAATTTTTTTAAATCAGTATTATCCATATAAGAACTTAAGACATTATCCATATTATTAAAGAGTATCATGAAGTAATAAATATCTTAGAACAGTGTTTGCCAAGTATACCTCTGCTGTCAGCATGTCAGCTTCGTCCTCACTATGAACAGAGGAGAAGGGGATATGAAAAGCAAGCTTAAAAATTGGGTGAGTTTGGGTTTAGCTTTGGTACCTCTGTTTAGGGTATTAGGAAAATGCCTGAATGCAATAGTTTAAAACTTATAGCTGTGTTTAATTAAAAGTTGGAAATGGTACTCTTTGTAGAAGCTATATATGCAGAAAAAAATATGAAAAAGATTTACCTAGTGTAGTTTAACTCAAGTCTCTTGCCAAAGCATTACAGTATTATTTATTCCTTATCTACAAATTTATATTATTTAGTTACTGTTAAAATTTTTTAAATTATATATTAGAACACTGTTTTGGTGAAATTAAAGGGAATTGCATTGATATAAGTATTTTGTTGTTAATAAAGCATCAAGAATCCTTTTTTTGGCGTATTATTTGAAATAAATGTTATCAGCTTGAGAAATTACCATATTGTTAAAGAATGACTATAATATGTACTTTAGTACAACATTATTTGTTGCCATACCTGTCAGTTTGATCAAGTTTAGGAGTGTACTCCCCCCAAAAAAACTTCAAAACAACTAACTTTTAACAGATACGTTTAAAAAAATTATTTCCAAAAATACAAATTCCCATTAAAATCAGTGTATTCATGCGCATTTTCACAATTCAGATGAAGAGTAAAATATCCTTCCTCCAAAAAGGAGGAATTCCATTGGGCAGGGTGTTATTTTGCACTTGTCATTACTTAGTTTTAAATAGGTTTTAGGTTTGCTATATTCACTGGTGATAAATGCCATCAAACTTGGTGATTAATTGCCACTGAAACTGATAAGTAGCTTAGTTGCTGTATCTAAAGTCAAGTTAGGTTATTCAAATATGGCAAAGCATACAAAGGCATAAGGGGAGGGATGTTTTCATGAAGGACTTTCTAAGGGAAACTGGTTTATATTTATGTTACAGATGGGAAAAACCATGTAAATCAACCATGTAGCCAACACGTTTTCCTGGGGTTGAACTGAGTTGAACTTCCAGTTTTCAGCAGTCTTAATCATTTGGCCATTGGTGAAGCTTTTTATCTAAAGACTTATGATATTTAATTAATATGAAATTTGTTCTTATGTGTTAAAGTATTATTGTCTTAATTCTTTTAGTGAAAGAATAGCATGAAATAATAGCCATTTTCATATTTGTTCAGATATAAATCATTATATAGAGAATAACTTTACAGTACTTTATTCTATATTTCTTCTTTTATTCAGTGATATGAAAAAATTATGTTGCTGTGTTTTCTTATTAGGTAAGGCAATTGTTAAATCTGTACGGGAATGCAAGCATTTGAAGAAAGTAGTTTACATATCTACAAAACCTCAAAATTCATTGGACGACTTTATTCAGTATGTTTATCTACTTTTTACTCACTATCATACATTTATATGCTTCATAATGTATTTTTGCAACCAGTTCACAGTTTTTCTTAATGTTCAACTCCATAGTTTTCAAACTTAAAATCATTGGTTTTAAACTAGTTGTTAAATTATTAATTTACTTTCCTGTTTCTAAGATGCACTTTTCAATGCAGGAAAACTGAACTAAAACTCGGTGTTAAATTTAAGGTCTGAAGATAGTAAAATATGTAAAGTTCAGGTAAAAAAAAAAAAAAAAAGTAGGGAGTCTTGAATTTGCATTGAAAGCAACTATAATGCCATTTGACAACAAAGTGGATACTTTCTACTAAACTTTTGCCAGAATGTTTATATCCATTCATCAGGAATCTTAAATACAAAGCTGTATGGCATTTGAGGATTCAAGAATATTCTTTTACGAGTTGATTTGGATGGACTGTACCACTCCTAGCATGACTAATATATGTTTGTGCTCTTAATCAGAATAGACATTATTTTTATAATTTAAAGTTCAATCCGTATAAAACTGGGAAGGGGGGGACCCTCTGGAACAAAAGATGCTTTTACATAATGTGAGCTATGGATTCAATATAATAAATAATAAAAATAACATGAAGGTAAATGCAGCAAAAGAGCACTTTAGTCCTCTCTCAATGTTTGTTGGGAGGTAATGAATGGAGAAAATACGAACATTTAAAATTGCAAAGTTAACATAAGAAAACATTCTATTTACATCTCATAAAATGGCTAGAATGAGGGGGCTAAGTAAAAAGCTAGGTAGCAGATAATCAAATTATTAGAATATCTGTTTTTGTAGAAATGATGATTTTTGAGCGAAACAGTGCATTACTGCTAAAGGCATTAGTTTTTACTGGATAACCTTCTTAGTACTTCTAGATTTATGGAAAGAATACAGACTGTGTATTTGTATGAAAATTTATCTAGCCCTCAAATTCCTGCCTGACTAAAATGTTAAAATTAAGAATCTCATGGATTTGTTGCATCAGACTAAAAGAATTTCAAACTTAATGAAATTACAAATGCATCTGAAATACTTCTACAGAGTTGCCAACTCTCCCAACTTTTTACCATACTCTCGCTAACATGATTTACAAGATATTTTCCCCAGCTTTCTACTATTCTTAGAATTTCTCATGATTTGTATATAGCTTGGCTTAATACTTCATTATCTGCACTCAAAAAATGATTTGTTAGTATTACTCATACTAACAACTACATGTATTTGGTATTTTGGTGCAGTTTGGTGATTTTTTGAAGAAGAAAAAAGATGGTAATTTCAAATTGGAGAAAGTTATTTATTTCATATCATGTATATTTGTAGGTACATATCTTATTTTTAGGTCGATATTTATCCTGGAAAACAATTTATAAAAACTACTTACAAACTGTATCTTTGACATGCAATTATTCCAGTCTACCATAGTCTTACTGGCCATTTCTAACTCTAACAATCAAAAGTTAATGCTCATTAATTCTTTATTGTAGCAGTATATAAATAAGACTGCTGTAGTAAACAGCAGACAACTATTCTCAAAACAATTACTGCTTCGAATGCCAACATGTTTGAAATACTTTTTCATGTTGCATTTTCAAAAAGTTTGTTTTCCAAAATGTATCATCATCAAATGTGAATCTGAAGATTCCCACCTTTGTGGCAAAACATTATATTTCTGCAAAAATTTCACAGAATTTCCTTTGTTTGCAGACAAATCCCATAAGTGCATATTTCAAAATTCAGCGGAAGACCAAAAATATTGCAGTTTGCGATTAAAGTTTCTCATAGAAGTAGAGTAGCATGTTCAAAAATGTCAACTTTGCTTATTCAAACTTACCATTATCCTGTAAGATATTTTCTCCCGTTTTTCCTCATGCCTTCGTGGGGTAACAATAGCACACTTAGCGCATATTCGAGGGGTCCAGGTTCAAGTCTCGGTGAGGGCATTTTTCTAATTTTTCGTGTTTCATACTTAAAAAAATCCTAATGACTCTACAATGGCACCCAAACTAAAAGGGGGTAGATGATGATTCTTCGCCACCAGGATTTGGTGATTGGATCCCCTAATTACTCAGTCACCCTTTAAAAGGGGGAGTATATAAGGTGTTTTCTCCCTCCTTTCTGTGTGATGTGCATGGTTGTTACAGTTTGGTGACGTCTGAAAATTTGGCAACTTCTACCAAGGTGGTTACAATAATACCAAAGTACCAGTGACTTTGGGCATCTAAAAGTGCTTGGATTCTGTAGATTACATATAAAAGAAAACCAAAGACGTTTCATCTGTGAGATATGGTGTGCATCTGCTTTGTGTATGAGTCTGAAACACATGTCCAAAAACTTTATGCTCTAGTTTTCCAAATGAGCATCAAGCACCACTGCAGGTTATCTGGCATATATTAGGCAATGAGCACAAAGCAAGATCAAGGTTGTTATTTTATTTGTTTTGCCAGTGAGTGGTGTGAATACTTCCGAGAAACAGTTTATGAAATTACAACTTTTATCTTGGTTATGTCTGTGAAAAAGGCAGAATGCTCATGTACTTTTCAAAAATCATATACAGATGACTTTCCTTCTATTGTTTTGTCAAGGAAATATAATGCATGTGCGAGTCTGTCATTTGTCATTGCGATTTTTCAATTTCGCATGGTGGAAGATCTGATGCTCTTAAACATGTGCATACACAAGGACAACATGAGTTATACTGGAATTATTATTATTATTTTTTTTAGAAACAAAGGACCAAAATGTTACTAATGCAAAATGCCTGTTCTCTACCTTTCTGTTGAAGCATAACTTGCTATTGAATGCATAGAATCGTGCTGCAGGTTTATTTAAAAAAATGTCACCTTGACAGAGAAATCGCTAAGGAATACTCAAGTACAAAAATAAAAATGGCTGCAGTTGTAGAAGAAATATGTAGGAAAAATAAATCTTCAATTATTTATTGTATTTTGCCTCTTTATGTATGGAAGTAATAAAAGGGATGCCAAACTATATCAAATTTTTGTTTCTTTTCTTTTTTTCTCTTCTTTAAAATGCAGAGTTTTCACAAATTGGAGTGTACTTTTCTTTCTGGCCCTACTTTAGTTGGAGATTCGACTGGCTTTAATAACAACAGCTAATTTTTAAAACTTTAAAAGGAAATGCAATAGTTCTGGATAATTGCTCCGCACTTAGTGCTGACAATGCACCAGAAATGGTTGGCTTGAAGATTGATGCTGCATCTTAAAAAAAGAAAATTCAGATTTGCAAATTATGAGGTATACCTGTCACCTTCTAAATTTAACTGTTGAAAAAGAAGCAGCTTCTTTACCAATAAGCGTGGATGAGCGCTTTGCTGATATTTATTATCTTGAAAAAAGTTCTAAAAGGAAGGAAAAATTGGAGCAATTCCCACAGCTGCATAATATTGAAATAAGAAAAATTTTGAAACATGTATATGCAAACTGGTTATCTTGAGAGAAATGTTTATCTAGAACCCTTGACAAATGGAACACTTCTTACATATTTTAAGGAAGAAGTAAATGCTTCTAGAGTTAAGTTAAAAGGCTGTATTGAAAGTTATAAAATACCTAAAGTAAATGGAGATATAAGTGCTACTTCCACTGTTAAAAATAGGTGGGAGAAAAATTAAGTTATCTCAGCATCTGCAAGCAATTCAGTTAGCAATTCTGAAAACAGCACTACAAAATATAAGCATAAGCTCTCCCGAAACAAAGTTCTGGAATAAAAAAATTCTTGCCAATTGACACACTTTCCAATTATTGTAACTTTATTTTGTGAAGAACGAATATTTTTGTTTTCATCTTTGAACCAAAGCTTTTTGCTCGATGCATTTTCCCATCATTCAATGTTTTTCAGACAATTCTACAGTGCAGAATTCCATTAATTCATATTTTGCAGTCAATGATTAGTAATCTGTTTAAAGTATTATTTGATGATTAGTGAAATTGATTAAATTATTTTTCTACTGAAAGGTACAAAAAGTAAAAAATGTGTTTTTACATGTAAGTATTTTTGTATTATTTGCATTTAAGAATTAATTAATAACTGAACTTTCAGATATTAATTAGTCTCTATTTAAAGTTAATTCATTGTTGAAAAATGTATTTTTTTCTACATATTTTTATTCTTTAAAAACCATTTTGTTGTTGAGAAAATTCTCTTGATTTTTGAGTGTAGTAGGTTGGGAATTATGCTTCTAATATTTGATGTATTTCAGACTGCACCATAAATTCAATGAGCATCATATGGTTATTAATAAAAGCAATAGATCATTGAGAAAAATGTGAGTAGAAAGTCAAGGTGCAGTTGAAAAATATGTAGCATTAGTAGGGGATCAGCTCAAGAAATCAAGAAAATTACAGAAGAAATGAGCACATACATAGATGTTATTCTTGGAGTATTTATAAGTCACTCATAGCTCTTATTTGTATTGAACAGTAAATCATTCATCTGCTTTTATGCTGGGGAGATGGTGTACAAATGTCAAATCATGATTTTGTAGCAACAGGATGTGTCTGGACAATTTCAGAAGAAACGATAAACTGTGAAAGAAGAGACAGTTATATAAAGTCTTGTAAGAAATATGGTGTACTTAAATGCATCGGTTGAGTCCAAACATGGTTTTGCAAGAGCATAACATTTTCCCCCAAACAATTATCTTATCATTTATCATGTTTGTAACTGTTATAGTGTTCAAAGATTTGTATGATAATTGTCAATAATGCAGAATTATTGACAGCTAGTATTGAATGATAGAGCCACAATAAAAAAGATGAACTAAGTGTTTTTGGAAAAAGTTATAATAATATATGAACACATATATGAATATGCATCTAAAAGTATCAGTTGTTTAATAGATGAGGACTGATGAGCAGTTTTGTAGACAAATATTTGTTAAAATTTTATGCCAAATGGGGGGGGGGAACTTTCTAAAAGGGCATTGAAAAAAATTTTTTTTAATCAGATTGGTAGCTTTATGTGTATTTTAATATGTCATTTTTCATTTACTTTAACCGTAAACTTTGTAATTAATATTTGTGTTTTTTGAAATAATTACTGTTTTTCTCTACAACTTCAAAGATGAATAGTTTTTTACATATGTGTTTATAAGGATATTATAGATTATATATATTTTTTCCCAGATAAATTATCATGCATTTATTTCTATAAAGTTATCTATTATTCTAGTTGTTCATTTTTTGATCATAATATTAAATTTAAAAATACAGCATAGAGACTATGATTAAAGAATAAAATTCTCATTTTTAGATTATGCAAGCCTTGTGGACCACATGCACAATTCGGAAAACCTTTTTTTCCAATTTTAGCTGTACCAGTTGACTTCTTTCCTCAAACAGAACATTTTGGACTGATTCTTATGCTTCAAAGACTGTAACTGAATAAATTTTAATTGCATAGCATATATCTCATTTCTTACATACACTTCTTTCGTACGTTTTTTGACTAAAAAATGCAAAATCTCAGTTTTGTAATATATTTATTGTTACAGTACATTACAACAGAAATATGACTTTTATTGAAAAATGCTGAATTATTATGTTATTCTTTTCTAAATTAATTTTGAGGTATACTGAAAGAAATTTCATTGTATTTTGTCTGGAACCTAGGCATTTAAAAGGAATAAGAAAGAAATTTTTAATGTATTTGATATTGTACCTGTCATGAAAGAAGATGAAAAACAAAAAAGTCCAGTATTTACAAAACTAGTTAAATCTGTTTTAACTTGCTTCCATGGACCTGCTTATGAAAGTTCATTAATTATGTGAGTGATAACATGATAGAATGTTGAACATCTTTGAACACTGATAAGATGCTGCTGAGATTGCGAAATATTATTTCACAGTCTCGGCAACTCTGCTATTATTTATTGTTATTTTACAAATGTACATGCGAAGTTTTCAGAGCAATAAATCGATCTGAAAACTCTATGGGGATTGTAGGGATAATTTATTGAAAGCTTTTCTTTACATTCCATGAACTATTGTATTCTTTTGTGCAGTTCTTCAACACCTTCTAATATGTATACATAAATTTCTACTCTGTAAAGTCATTAGATTTATTTAGATATATGGAAAACAAGCAATGCCCTTGCTGGGACTCCAATACTGGACTTCCCAATGCTAGCTGAACGTGCTTCCAATTACACCATGAATGCACACGGTAAGGAAGGAAGAAATTCATTGCATTCTTTTACGTTTAAAAGGTGGCTGAAGAAGAGAAGACCGAGTCACCAAATCCAGATGATGAAAAATTATTATCCACCAAATTTTAGTTAAAGCACCACTGGCAGACTCAATTATTAGGTTTATTTCAGGGCAGGAAAAAGGAGCAGTGCCTTTACTGATTCATGCTAACGAGACATTCTTTCAGTTACACAAGGCTATCATGCACTAAAGAGAAAATTCCATGCAAGTCATTAAGATTTAAATGAATACATATTTTTTAAGTTTTATGTGAAATCCCATCGTCTACATCAAAATGTCTTGCTGATCACACTGTTAAAGACAAAGGTAAATGGAGCAGTTCCTAGAAATTTAAGTGTAAATATAAATGCAGCAGTCTGCCTTCCCCCCAAATACAAGCCTAAACTTTGCAGTTATTTAAAAAACTGTTGCAAAACCAAAAAGATTGGTAACTGTGTGAAATAATATTTGGAAACTTACAAGTGTTATTCAGAAACTAAGGTCTGTATCACTGTATCTAATCAAATTTGCATGAACATTAGAACATGCTTATGTACCAACTGTCAGCATGCCTTCCTCTTCAAATGACACTATTTGAGTTGGTATTAATAAGGTTTTTATTGAGTTTTATTGAAATCTTACAATCTTATAAAAATAAAAAACACATCTTTTATTTTTACAAAAGCAAAATGGATTCCTTATCTGTAACGCTGAACTACCCATTTCTTGCATAAGTCCAAAAAGATTATATATATATATATAAAAAATCGTCTGTTTTCTTTTATCTTCACTAGAGTGCTGCCAACTTTTTTTGAATCTTGCATGTCCCTCCTTGGGAAGTGTATATGTCACACATAGTCAGAATCTAAGTTTCTTGTAAGATCATATCAGATTAAATTGTATCTGTTTCGCTGTACGTGTTTCAATGTATTGGTTACATTGTACCCATTTCATTGCACATGTTTCAATATACCTGTTTCACAGTGTTCCTGCACACACTCACAAAGTCATGTCCTAAATGTGTCATTCAATTGAAGTATACAATCACATATACAAAGATTTCTACTTACACAATACTTATATATGATAATATAACAAAATTCTTAATTTTATATAACAATATTTACATCAAAATATGCAATACTATGTTAATTGTTAATATATGTAATAATTTTTTCTAATACAATAATACCATCAATAATACATGCATGTTTCCATAAAAGTTACAGGTATTATATTAGCCCGATTTATTCTGTATACCATGCTACCCAGTCACTAAGTCATAAGGTAATCTGGGTAGAGCATCCTGTTTCCGTGCTGCTATCCCTATCGGTAAGAAATCTTTACGTTATACCTTTGTAAGGCCAACAGCCAATGCACGAGCTTGGCTCTATGGGGTAACATCAGAGGATTATGGTCAGATACAACCTGGACCTCTGCTCCAAAAATCTATGTATCAAACTTCTGAAGAGCTGCCAAAACACTGTAGGCTTCTCTCTCAATTGTAGACCATCTGGTCTGACAGGTGTTAGTTTTCTGCTGAAAAATGCTATTGGGTGTTCTTTCCCTTGATCATCTGTTTGAGGCAGACAGGCACCAATAGCTGTTGCTGATGCATCAGTATATAATTAGAATGGTTTATTTAGTACAGGAATAAACAGTGATGGGATATCAGAATGCTCTTGCTTTAGTTTCTGAAAAGCTGTTTATTCTTCATTGGCTCATGGGATATTAGAGGATAATCATTTCATTGTCCAGTTTGCCAAGGGTAACAAACACTAAAGTGGAAAAATCTGGAATGTAATCACGATAGTAGCTGGCAAAAAATGCCGCATACTTCCTTTTTTGTAATCGGTCTAGGCATCTTCTTCATATACTCTATTTTTTCTGGATCCAGTGAATGTTTCAAGGAACCTATAATATGGGCAAGTAATTTCACTTCCCTTTTCCCAAAATTACGTTTTTCTAAATTTACAGTAAGACCTACTCTTCGTAAGGTTTCAAGTACCTCTTTTACGTGTTTTAAATGATCCTGCCAGTCTTCGTAAAAAATTGCCAAATCATCAATATATGAACGACAGTACTTTTTATATCAGCTTAAAACTTTGTCCATTACTTTTTGAAATGTGCTTCCTGCATTTTTCATTCCAAATGGTAATACTTTCCATTGATAATGGCCCGAGTGCATCACAAATGCTGTAAAATGCTCGTCTTCTTTTATCGGGATCTGCCAATATCCCTTCGTCAAGTTTAACACGGTGATGTATTGTGCTTTCCCGATCTCGTAGAGCAGTTCTGTCACATGTTTTATTGGATATGCATCTGGAACAGTAAATTTATTTAACAATCTAAAATCAATGCACAAACATATATTCCCAATCTTTTTTTGCCACGCATACCACAGGGTGAGCCCAATCGCTATCACTGTGCTCTATCAATTCAAGCTTGAGCAACTGATCAATTTGCCCATCAACTTCTTGAAGTATAACCGGAATTCGGTATGGGTGTAATTTTTTGGGAGCGCTCGCGGGAATAATTCTGACAGAATCCCCATCAACTTTTGCACAACCAGGAACAAAAAACATCTGCGAACATACATAATATATTCGCGAGTTCTTGACACTGTTGCTCATCCAGTTGTATATGACAATTTTGAGTACACCTTGTAATATCTTCTTGTGTCCTGTCATTTTGGTCAGTGGGAGCATAGTGTATATTTCCAAAGTCATTATCCTATTCAAAGATTAGTCCTACCTGTTGCACTCTTGATACATAAGGACATAATTTATTCACGTGAAACTCTCTTGTACTTCCATTTTCCAAGCGAACTAAAGCAGAATGTGGTCTTGTTAGCTTTATGATGGTGGCTGGTCCTTGCCAGGTATTTAGCAATTTAAGCCATGGTAATGAAACCAAGACTAACACTTTATCTCTTACTTCAAATGTTTTCTCATGTGACCTCATATTATACCTACAAGCATAATCACTCTGTTTCTTATTTGTGTTATCATATACTATAGCGTGAGAACTTTGTAGTTTATCTTGTAAGTCATCTAAATAGGTTTTAATAGTGTGAGAAGCTGTGATTGTTATATCTCTCTTACCAGTCCAAAAGTCCTTAATCCATGTTAAAGGTCCTCTTGGAAGATGACCATATACCATTTGAGAAACCACAGCAGTGGTGCTGTAGGAATCTTCACGGTACGCGAATAACAAATACGGAAGATGCAAATTCCAATCACGGTAATGGTCTTGAATGTTTTTATTCAACATTTTTTTCAGTGTACTATTCCATCGTTCTACTGCAACAATACTTTCTGGATGACCTGGCGTAGAACATCTCAAAACTTTCCCCCAAACATCTAAAAAGACCTCTGTAAGCTGCGAGGTAAAATTAGTTCCTTGGTCATTGCAGATTATCTGGGGAAAATCTGTTTGAGTAAAAATTTTCATAAGAACATCACAAGTCGTTTTTGCTTGTATGTTTCGTACCGGCACGGCTTCTGACCACAGTGTACTCAAATCTACGGCACAAATAATAAATTTGTGTCTTCTATGCGATGGTGGTTCTAGTGGACCAATACAGTCTATACCCCATATTTCAAATGGGTTCCCAGGTCTTACAAGTGGCTGAATAGGAATTCTATCTGTGTAGGTAACCTTTCTTCGTAACTGACACTGTCTTCAGCTCTCGCAACATTTTTTTTACATCACTTTTAATCATTGGCCAGTAAAACGAATATTTGATGCATTGTTTGGTCTTCTGTTCACCTAAGTGGCCTGCTAATGGAACATTGTGTGCTGTTTTCAAAACGTATTCTCGTTTACATAAGGGTAACACTACTTGTTTCATTCTTTCTCCACAAATCACTTCAGAATGCAATAGCAGTTCGCCCTCTAAAGTATATGAGTTTTGATTATTCTCGGCTAAAGACCAAAGATTTTTCAATGAGTCATCTTTCTGTTGCAACTTTATAAATGATTTCCTGCTTTCAGAGTAAATCTCGCATGTCACTTCTTGAACTGTGGTATCTCGCATGTCTTCTATAGTCTCACTTAAATTTATATTTTCAGACAATATTTGATATGCGGTGCTACATATCAATATATCACTCACTAAGTTTTTAGACACTGCACAAGTTATCAGTACCTCGTCATGATAGCCATCATTGATTTTTACAGACTCGCTCTTAACGTTGCAGTTTCAGTTTCCTCAAATGTAGAAATGATTTTAATTTTTCTCTCTGCATCGTCACAATCGTCAGGAATCAAGTCACTCCGAATCACAGATATTTGAGCACTGGAATCGACTACTCTCTGGAAGCTTATCTTTCCACATTTTATTTCTACCCTCTTTAATTTGTCAAATTCGATAACATTCGTTTCGGCCAAAGGTAATATTGGAACAGTAATATGGGCAGAAAGTAACCTAACATTATTTTCTTTACGCATTGTTGTAGTTTGTACTAATCCTCCTGGTGACTTTTCTACCTTAGATTTGGTATATTGTTCTGTATGGGACGAACAGGCTCTTGCAAAGTGAGATTCTTTACCACAGAGCATTTAGGTTTTGAAATGAATTTCGGTTTTGTATTACCTGGAATGTCCCTTCGAATTTGTGATTTTTGGGGATTATATGTATTGTTAACCCGATATGTGAAGGATGTTGCTGATTTGGCCTTTGCTGTTTCAGATTTGAAGGGCCTACTATATTTCGATTGAGTCCACAGCTTTCCTGTTCCGAAGGTTTACTGGCCCAGTTGCTATGTCAGACATTCTCGTTTAATTTACTACAAGAAGCATATCTCCTATCATTCTCTCATATTCTAGTATTCATCTAATTGATTGGTTAAATCGGATGGGACTACGATTTTAGCCCAATTGTCTAGAAAATGACGTTTTACTTCACTCGATACTCTGCCTTTTATTTTTTTATTTGATCCGATATCATAAGGTTCTTTAATTGTTCAAAGGTCGTAACCTTTAAACCTGTAATCCATTCTTCGAAGTAGCTCTGTATTTCAAATGAAAAATCCTTCAGTGTTTTATCATGCGATTTCTGCTGATGAAAATATTTTTGAGGAAATTTTTCAGGACTTAAATCTTTTAAAGAGAAGATCTTTTACGCGCTTGTAGTCCTCAGCGTTATCGACAGGTTCACATGCTATTAAATTTGCTATTTCATAAGGCAATAAGCTTAAGCGATGTGAAATCCAGTCTATTTTTTTACGTGAGCTCTGTTAGCCTGCCTTTCAAATAAAGTTAAATAATGGCTGTCTCCCTCTTTTGGATTGAATTTTTGCATTTACTTATAATGCGATCTCATGTTCTCATCAAACTGTCCAAGATTGACTGTTGCTTCCGCACTCTTATTAGCTGTTTCTATCCGTAATTTTTCAAGTTCAAAATCCATTTTTTTCTTTTTCGATTCTTTTGTTTTTAATGGTGTTTAATAATTCCATTACAAAATTCTCTTCATGCTCCGTGCTACCTATAATTATCCTCTTTAGAGCTTCCTCTTTATATTCTGGAAGTATCTCCCCCCCCTCAAGTTCCCCAGCTAAGATTTTTAAATCTTCCTTTTTAGCTTTACCCAGGAAAGCCATTCTTAACACTTTATAACGAGTTTCTTACTATTACCCAAAATTATAATCACTGACTTAACGTAAAGTGTGTGTTGCATTTTACCAACATATAATAAAACACAATCAGATACTAAAATACATTTAAAAGTTTTACGTTTGATTTTTCTTATCTACTGTCTTAAAACAAATGGTATCCTTTACAATATTGCTATCTTTACAAACCTTTTAGTTAAAAAATATTTCAATTTTACCATAACAATATTTCATTTATACAACTAAGCATTCTTAATACTATTATAATCCTCAATTATTCTAAATAATAAATGGCAAACTTATGCAATATTCCAAATTATCGAATACCTTTCTAAAATATCTGTTTTCACATTTATTTATTATTTATCCACACAAATGAAAAATAATTTGTATATTTTACTTTAGACAAAACACTTTAAAACATTCTCAGAGGTAATAAGAATGACTAGACTATTTTAATTAATCTCAGAAGTAATCAGAAGAATACCTATAATTTACCATAATTTTAATGAATACAAATGGCTAACTTTAACAATATTTCAAGTCATTCATTTAGAACATTCTCAATGCTAATACTTGCAACTTATTACAATTCTAAATGAGTAAAATAAAATGGCAAACCTTAACAATATTTCAGATTAATTAAAATTTTGCAAAAAATATGAATTTTTACAACATTTGGTATAATTTGGAATTATATTTACTTGTATTACATAAACAAAAAGTAAATATATTTTATTTAGAGTCTAAACCAGAATTAACAAAATGGCACAATAACTGAAATTATTGTGTGCAGGAATACTAAGAATTTGATTTCTCACCTCTTGGATTTCTGCAGGTATCTAATGATTTCTTGATCCTACCAAGGCTGCGCCAATTAAGTTTTTATTCAGTTTTATTGAAATCTCACAATCTTATAGAAATCAAAAACTCATCTTTTATTTTTATAAAAGCAAAACGGGTTCCTTATCCGTAACGCTGAACTACTCATTTCTTACCTAAGTCCAAATACATTATATGAAAAAAAGGTCTGTTTTCTTTTCTCTTCACTAGAGTGCTGCCAACTTTTTTTGAATCTTACAGTATGGTTGCAGTGCGCTGTATACAGTGTCAGTTCAAAGTGTTTAAGACCCTAGAGTCTAAACGTCAGTCATGGCATCACCAGTCAGAGTTAAGGCCAAGCAGACAATCTCAACGCGTAAGGTTATGACAACCGTGTTTTGAGATAGACATGAAGGCTTGTTAATTGAGTTTATGCAGTGGCTTAGTATGCTACCTTGACTAAACTTAGACGTGCAATACAGAATAAACGACATGATCTTCTTCTGATGTCTGGAGTTTTGTTGCTACATGACGATGCCAGACCTCATTCTGCCATTCACACCCAAAGTGTGATCAGATCTTTTGGATTGGAACATCGACGAATGATTTTCACTTGTTCTGCTACCTAAAGGAGTTTCTCAGCAGCAAGCGCTTTGTCACAGATGACAAGGTGAAAGTAGTAGTTCAAGACTGGTTATCCTCATAGGTGGCAAACGTCTATGACTTTGGCATATTAAAGTTTGTAGTACATTATGACAAATATTTAACCAAATACTAGAAACTATGTAGAAAAATAAGGAAACATGCAAGGAATTAAATAAAAATAGTTTTTGAAAAAAATATGTGAGGGTTTATGTTTTATAAGAAATTGGTCCTTACTTTCCGAATATCCTATGTAATTGTTAATAAATTTTCCAAATTCGGGGCGCTCTTTAAATAATTTTTTAAAACTTTTTTTAACAATAAATTATTTTATTATTGTTATTGTGGCGAAGGTAGTATGTAGATCAATAGATATGTACACACTCACACACACACACATATATATATAAATCGAAATAAATAATTTTTGTTTTATTTTTTAGTAGAGATATCTAATATTTTTTAATAATTGAAGAATAAATTAAAATGCAGTATTCATTTTTAAACAAAGTAATAAATTTGTAACCCTTCTAAATTATTTTGATGAAGCAGACATATTTCTTAGAACATCTTTTTCTTTTTTGCTCTTCTTACCTTTCAAATGTCCACTTTAATCTGTGTTATCAGTAGTCCCAAAATTGATTATAATGCTAAATACTTGACCAGGAAGACAACAAAAAAAATCTGGTAATTGTAAAACATTTTAACAAAGATTCTGGCTCTTATTGAAATATTTAATTTTTCCATCCGCCTCTGAAATGAGCAGATCTGAATTTTTGACCATTCCAATATTTTTTCTTCCACGGTATATTGTTTGAGGTAAGCATATTTCTCATAAATATCAGTTTCCAATAATTTATGATTTGGCATCATTTTATTAACTATTAACTAACTTTATAACTATTATTAATTAACTTTATAACTATTATTAACTATTATCGGAAGTTTTGTTACTTGGCATACATTAGCTTATAATTTAAGATATTTTGCTTTCTTACTTTCTTTAATAATGTAAATATTATCTTAATGAATGTAAGTTTATGAAAATACAGACTAAATTAAGTAATTAGACAAACTCAATTAATAAATGCTGTTTAAATACTGGTCTTCATGACGGATCTAGAATCCTGTGCCGCTCAGAGGTTAATTAACAAAATGGCTGTTTCAACTTGACTACAAGAAGGTATATAATTTAATATGAAGCAACTGTACGTTTCCCCATTTCTTGAAACACTTTTTGTCCATTTGTCTAACTAGTAAGTAAGAGCAGTCTGATAAGTGAAACAATAGCTTTTTCAAAATTCAATAACTTCGTACTGTGACACATCTCCATCCTCTTAAAGTTTTTCTACAGTTGTATACAACATTTATTGGAATAATAAAGTTATGCTGCATCTTGCTCAATATGAAGCTTTCAGAGCACCCGATGAAGCAATCGCATCAAATACAGACGCAGTTTGATTTTCAATTGTTGTAACAACTTTAAGAAATATTGAACTCATAAAATGTAGCTAAGCTTTTGCCATTGAATTTTCAAAGAATTTTAAAATAAGCATGGGACACTTTTCTTCAGATTGTAAATAAGCTTTCAGTGGTAAAAGCATTTGGAGTATAGTTCGACCGCCTCATCCGCTACCATGAACGCAAATACGCATGCGCCATTCGGACTGAATTATTCTCAAAATAGAATGGAAGAATGGGGACATTTTTTCCCTCAAGCATATCTCTTTCCGGAGATGAAAAGACTCTCACATGACCTTTCACGTCGCCACAAGTAATAACGCCCCTTTTAAACGAGTCTATGTGTTTTGGCAGAATGCCAGCCAGGTTTGCGTTTGAGACGGTCGAACTATACCATTTCAATTCAAAAAAGTAATGCTAAACATCTTGTTTATGAATACCATAGTATTATTGAAAAATCGGTTTCTACAAAGCCACAGAAATTTTTCTATGTTTCTACTCTAACAACATAAGATTTAAAGCATGAGTGTCTAAACTATGACCGTTTGAGTGTCGCTTTGCAAAGAAAGAGAATTTGCGGAGCCACACGTACAATATTTTTTAACAAATTGAAATAAAAATTAGCTCTGTTGTTTTATTAAAATAAATTATATTCTTCTTCTTATTTTTTTTAAATTTGAATTAGATATGCATAGGTACATATTTATAATTATTCATTTGTAAAATCTTCGTTTAATTTAGTTTGGATTTCACAAAGATGGAAAAAAATTCAAATTAATGAGATAGAGGAATTTGCTTTTGTTGAACAAGCAAACTGATATCGAGTTCAGTAGACGAGGTTGCAATTCTTAATGGATTTTTTTTCAAGATGTTTTTTGCCAGCGATCTCTGTTTTTTGTACGCTTCATTCTTGAAATTAATTGTTCACAAATATATGTACTGCCAAAATCTGAAGATATTAATAAAGCATGATTGTGAAAATCAGGATATTTATCGCAGAGTAGAATCTTTATAAAACTTCAGTAAAGAAATATTTTGAAATTTTTCTTTCAGATGAATGTCATTTTGCAGTTCAATGCATTCCATTTGAAGGTAATTTACTTATTTCCAGAGAAAATGGGGTAGAAAATATGTTGAATTACTCTTCAGTTTTTCGAAAAACTTGTAATCTACTTTCAAACTCTTCAACTAAATCAAAAATTAATGCAGTATTTTTAACATACACTGGTGTGCAAAAATTAAGGACGAAGTCGAAAAATTAGCATATCAGCTGAACGAAGAGGCAGAGCGGACAGAAAGACCAATCAGGAGATTAAGTAAGGTGATGTACGGTAGTACATGCGCAGATATGCAGGTAGACGTAATGGGGGAGTGTCTGAGTAGTATAAAGCATGTTGTCGGTGTAAGATCAGTATTTCTGGCAAAGAGATTGCATGCCGTATAGCAGTTAAAATCACACCGAGTTGCTGCCTCAGCGAGAAATGGCGAATAATCAATCTGTTAGACGACATCTGGATGCTTTTACCCGAGGTCGAATCAGTGGGAAGTTGGAGGAAGGCCGCAGTGTGACAAGTGTGGCTGCAGAGTTCGGAATTGCTCACAGCATCGTTTCACGACTTTGGAGACAATTTCAAACTACAGGAACAGCTATCCGGGGGTTTAGTAGTGGTCGTCCACGAGGAACCACACCCGCAGATGACCGGTATATTGCCTTACAGGCCAGAAGAAACAGGCGGCAGACAGCGGGAGAAATCGCTAGACACACGACACAGGCGACTGGACGACCGATATCGCGTTTTACCGTGGCCAGAAGACTGCACGGTGGTGGTCTGTTTGCACGACGCCCTGTACGGTGTGTACCTCTAACGCCTGCCCATCGGAGAAGGCGTTCTCTGTGGTGCCGGGAACACCGGAATTGGAGAGACAATGAATGGGGACGAGTACTCTTTACAGATGAGAGCAGATTTAGTCTGAGTTGCGATTCTAGACACATACACATCTGGACAGAGCGGGGAACACGCAATAACCCCTTCAACATCATCAAAAGGGACTGTTTTGGAGGTCGCGGAGTTCTCGTTCGAGCAGACATAATGCTTGGTAGCCGGACCGACCTTCATATCTCCCAAGGAGGTTCGTCACCTGGGACTGCTATTGTAACGAGGTTCTTCTTCCTTACATGCGTCTTTTCACAAGGGCTATGGGTCCTCAGTTCCTCTTCATGGACGACAACGCTCCACCTCATCGCACAGTTACTGTCGAAGAGCTGTTGGAGAGTGAAGATATTGAACACATGGATTGGTCGGCAAGGTCTCTGGATCTAAATCCCGTCAAGCATGTACGGAACTTACTAGGGAGACCCGTGGCAGCACGTAACTTATCGCCAGTAGCGATTCCGAAACTGCGATTGGTGCTACAAGAGGAAGGAGCAGCAGTGTCTCAACAGCTCATTAACAACCACATATCCAGCATGCACAAATGATGTGAAACCTGCCTAGCAGTCAGGGGAGATCATATGCCCTATTAAAGACCGGATGTTTCTTGCTGGACACCCATCACAGGGATGTTTCGACCTTCAGTCGCATTGCTCTCCATGCTACTTTTTCAATAAAGCTTCTTTTTATCCCTCTGATTTCTCTTTTAGTAAGTGTTGCTTACATTACTCATGTCCTTCCGTATTGGGGATCTTACGGTATTAAATGTGTTGATTTGGAAAGCTTTTGCACAAAGTTATATTGAAAAAACCGTCTCGTCCTTAATTTTTGCACACCAGTGTATTTTGTTCAACTCACAGGTTTATGTGCAGCCAAATTACTGAAACGTGTCAAATCTTTTATTTGATTGTACCAAAATTTTAACTTTCTTTCAAAAGCTGTTATTGTTTGGAACATATTATTGATAATGTTACGGATTTCATATTTATTTGGCTATTTATTTATAATTGTAATTAAAATTGTTTTATTTTCCCGTGAAATGCAGCACGTGACGAATTGTAAGAGAAAGCTGAGGCGGTAAAGTAAAAATACAAGCGCGCGTGCATTTAATATTTAATAAATAAATATCTCGTAATTGCTGTTGCCATCCAGAAAAATCTAGAAAAATCGAGAAGGCTCTAGTAAATAATTAAAAAGCTTATAAAAGCCGAGTTGAAACACCTCATCTGAGTTGTTGTTGTAGTTGTAGCTGTTTAAAGCGAGCTGAAGAAAACGGTGTTTGCCAAAGTCCCCCATCTCCTTTCTTCTTGCTTAAAAGCAAGATTGCTACAGAAGCGAACTGTTGTTTGTTTACTTAATGCTGTTATTGATTGCAGCGATTTCGCTGTGAGATAGAATTAGTTTATCTGTTTTAAATTTAGTTTTGCTAAACGTTTGAGATATTGTGCGAATATCTCTGAAGAAATATTTCAGCATTTTGATTTATTTCTTGTGGAAAGAATAAATTTTTGTTAAGTTTTCAACGACTTGTGCATTCAATATATAATGAACCCGTACGCACACAATAATGTTTGGTGACAGGAAATGGGATTTTGAATGCCATTAACTAGAGCAATGGAAGAACAATTAATGCAATTTATGGCAGCCTTTGCTGCGTTTAAAGACGAGATGAAAGATTCTGTTAAAGAAGAGATGAAATCCGTTAAAGAAAAGATGGAAGCTTGTCAGGAAAAGATGGAAGAATCTGTTAAAGATGAAATGAAAGCTGTTAAAGAAGAGATCACCTGTATAATAGAAAACAAATTTGAGTGTATGGAAGGCAGAATAGACGTCGTTGAAAATAAAGTTGGACAAATTGAAAAGAACGTTTCTGCTGTCAAGGAACAAATAGAAGAGAGAGTTTCTGCCGTGGAACAGCAAATCGATTACAGGGCTTCTTCTGTGAAAGAACAAATAGCAGAGAGAGTTACTGCTGTGGAACAAGAAATTGATGACACCTTAAAGAAATGCATAGCGACAGCAAGAAACAATTCTGATGGATTTAAATTTTTATCCGTACCCCTTCGTTCCTCCCTGAAGTTATCTACATACGTTGGGAAGACCTTTTGGCAAGTACATAAGACACAATTCTCAGTAGTGACGGAAGCAAACTGATGGGATTCGCAAGCTAAGGCCTGTCATCTCACCGCTTCTCTGAGAGCAGATGCAGCGGATATCCTGCAGGCTCTTCTCTAAACAAGAGACTAGATTTCGAAGCTCTGTCCGGCGCCTTCAGCTACATTTTGGGGAGAAATATCTGAAATGCTACAGCAGGCTTCAATTAAAATCTTGTCAACAGAAGTCCACCGAAATACTTACAAGAACTTGCCACGGATGTTGAAAGGCTGTCTCACCTCCCTTTACGAAGTGCCAAGAGAAACAAGGGAAATACTATCCATGCAATACTTTATCGACGGCATCCGGGATCCTGAAATACAGAAAGCTCTATGAATGGCGGATGTTAAAGATTTGAAAAGCGCGTTGATGTACGCCATGAAATTGGAGGCAACCTAGCAAGCAACTCGTAAAAATCGCTACACAATCAGAGCTGTGCGAGTCAACGAGCCAGCGGATCAATTGAGGGCTCGTTTAAGTGATTTAACAAGACAACTGAATGCCTTGCAGCGGAATATTGGTGACAAGAAACCGACCGTAAAGTGCTGTAACTGCGGTGCTTCAGGGCACATGCGAACTGCCGAACAACCCAGAGCACGGAAAATAAGACGGACGATGTAAACAGACAATTAAATGCCATGAGATGGAAAAGGAGTGACAAGAAACCAAAGTGCTGGAACTGCGGAGCTGAAGGCCACGTACGAAGGAACTGCGGAACACCCCGATGTACGGAAAATAAGACCATTTTCCAGCAACGATGCAGGACGCAAATTAATGATCATATCGCTGAGCAGGGTTTGAGCGATAATGAAAAACCCCGTTTTAAAGCGCTCAAAATGTCTGCAGAGTGTGGCAACAGTAATGGATTATCCATCAATGGGCATATCGATGGAGTTCCTTGCAATATGATCATTGATACAAGAGCTAATGTTACCATCATTCGAAGAAATTTAGCTAAAAAATTTAAGGATAAACTGATTTGCACGCCATCCCGTGTTACCCTCCAGACTGCGTCGGGTGAGAAAATCGACATAGAAGGAAAGTTAAGCGTTTGGAAGTGCCACCTACTATCACACAGCATATGTGGCGGATATTACAGATCCTTGCATACTAGGATTGGACTCTTTAAGGAAGTACAATTTTTTCTTAGACTTCAAAAACAACAAACTGCTTTCAGCATCTGAAGACATGACTATCGATCATCAGAAGGAATCCTCAGCTGGAAACGCCGACGTCTCCTCTGATAGACCCTGCTCAGAAAGCTGCCAAAATCATATTAGGGTTGAAGAGAAACCCAAGACTACCAGCAATTCTCCATCCCAGATGCTCATCGGTCATGATCTTCGTATGCATTGTGATCTCTTATTTGGCCGCCCGGCAGATGTGCTTCATCGCCTGAAAAATACATTCCAGGATATCCAGGCCCGGTTTGAAGTGGATGGCTCGTTCTGCAAGAGAGCGAATCAACTTGACGACGGAGAAGATGAAGACCCGCTACGACACGAGAGCTACTGGCCATAGCTTCAATGTAGGAGACAAGGTGTGGTTATGAATCCGACTCGACAGAATAGACTCTGTCTGAAACTACAGTCACCTAGGAATGGTCCGTATACAGACCTAAACAGGCTTAACGACGTCGTGGTTCGGATCCGCAAGTCACCGAACTCTAAAGTCGTTCATTACGACAGATTAGTTCATTACTATGGCCATAGTACGTAGTGTATATAATTGTAAATAATAATGTAAATAGTATAAGACCATGGTCCTATTTGCATTTAGTATTTGATTTGTATTTGATAAATAGTTGATAGTATTTGATTTGTATTTAATAGCATTTGTATTTGATAGTATTTGCATTTAGTATTTGATAGTATTTGAATTGTATTTAGCGTTTGATAGTATTGGATTTGCTGAAAGTTATTGATTGTAATTATTGTTTATTTTGTTATCGTAACGTAATGTTTATTATTGCATTGATGCCTTAGTTGTAAGTTGGCTTCCTGCCCAAAGAATGTACTGCCCGGGACGTGCAGTCCTTGGAAAGGGGACAGTGTTACGGATTTCATATTTATTTGGCTATTTGTTTATAATTGTAATTAAAATTTTTTTATTTTCCCGTGCAATGCAGCACATGACGAATTCTAAGAGACAGCTGAGCCGGAAAAGTAAAAATACAAGCGCGCGTGCATTTAATATTTAATAAATAAATATCTCGCAATTGCTGTTGCCATCCAGAAAAATCTAGAAAAATCGAGAAGGTTCGAGAAGTTTAATAATCTGTAATTAAAAAGCTTATAAAAGCCGAGTTGAAACACTTCATCTCAGTTGTTGTTGTTGTAGTTGTATCTATTTAACTGCTGTTTGTTTACTTAACGCTGTTATTGATTGTAGCGATTTCGCTGTGAGATAGAATTAGTTTATCTGTTTTGAATTGAGGTTTGCTAAACGTTTAACATATTGTGCGAATATCTCTGAAGAAATATTTCAGCATTTTGATTTATTTCTTGTGGAAAGAATAAATTTTTGTTAACTTTTCAACGACTTGTGCATTCAATACATAACGAACCCTTACGCAAGCAGTAATAAGTTAATGTTTCCATTGAAGTCTCAGATTTAAATCATTCAAGTATTCTGTCAAGTCTACTAAAAAAGCTAAATCTAAAACCCAATCTTCGTTTTCAAATTCAATCACAGATTTCCATTTGTTTCCATAAATATTTTTATTTCAGTTCTTAAATCGTAAAATCTTTTGAGCATTTTCCCCTTACTTTTCCCCTCGCCACTTCTGTATAATAAATAACATCTGCCAATTCAGTGTCCAGAAATGTTTCTATGTTTCTACTCTAACAGCATAAGATTAAAATTTAAAGTATATCTTAAAAATAATCATTTCTGTATCAATGGATCAAAACATCAGCTGATATTCTTATAAGAGTTATGGATGATATACACTGCACACCCGACTCCAATTAAACCATGGTTAAGGTTCCGTTTCAGTTTAACAAAAACATTATTTTCTCCACGTCTATAAATACACAGTCCAGTCACATTAATGTGACCACCACGTACTTTCCATGTCAGAGTTAAATAACCAATCACAGAAGGCAGGTGGCAGCACAGTGCAGTTGAGCGTATATAAAGGGTGTGTGAGGGCTTCGGAAAACATTTCAATCGTTGGCGTCATGCAGAAACGAAGCGATTTATCCGACTTCCAAAAAGGCATGATCATTGGCTTTCGGGCCAAGGGTGGAAGCATTTCCGAAACGGCTGAGTTTGTGAACTGTTCGCGTGCCGCCGTGGTAAAAGTGTACCGTGCATGGCAAAATGGGACTGTCCAAAATCAGCGACGTGGCAAATGTGGTGCACCACGGGCCATAGATGACAGAGGCGAACGACGGTTGCGGAGATGCGTTCGGGCAGATAGACGGGCTACCGTTGAGCAACTGACCACCAAAATGAACCAAGGGGCTACCAAAAGTGTCTCCCAAAGTACTATTCAGCGAACATTGCTGCGTCTGGGCCTCCGAAGCAGACGCCTGGTTCGTGCACCTATGCTGACTGCTGTTCATCGACGGCGAAGGCTAGAATTTGCACGCCAGTACAGCAGCTGGACGTCCACTGAGTGGCGACAGGTTGCGTTTTCGGATGAATCGCGTTTTATGCTCCATCGGACAGATGGACGTTGGCGTATAAGGCGTGAAACCTCTGAAAGGAACCACCCTGCAACCATTGCCGGAACGGTCCAAGCTGGAGGCGGGAGCATTATGGTCTGGGGAATGTTTTCCTGGCATTCTCTAGGTTCACTGATCATTGTGGAAGGCACAATGGATCAATACAAGTACGCATCTGTCCTTGCGGACCATGTTCACCCCTACATGCGCATTGTTTTTCCTCAGGATGATGGCATCTTCCAGCAGGACAATGCGAGGTGCCATACAGCTGCCAGTGTACGTGCGTGGTTCGAAGAGCACCAGGATGAGTTTACCGTCCTCCCCTGGCCAGCAAACTCACCTGACTTAAACCCAATCGAGCATCTGTGGGACCATCTCGATCGAGTTGTTCGCGCCATGGATCCTCAACCGCGTAATCTAGCGCAGCTGGCCACGGCATTAGAGTCGGCATGGCTCAACATCCCAGAGAACACCTTCAGGGACCTATGTGACTCTCTTCCTGCACGTCTCGCAGCAGTCCGCTCTGCGAAAGGTGGTTATTCTGGCTTTTGACAGATGGTCACATTAATGTGACTGGACTGTGTAGTTGCTAACAATATCAGATGTTTCATCAGGCAAGGATTTAAATTCTAAAATTTTTACTCTAATTTATAAATCTGACGATTACTACAAAAAGTTTTATTTCCTTGTGATTGGACGCATCAGTCGCAATGAAACAAATGAACATTTTCTCAAATTATTGTGCATAGGTCTTGAGGCGCAAGGCATGACAACATTTAGTATTACAGCTTCGGTCTTGGTTCGCGCCAGTGGCGTAGCTAGGGTCGGGCAATTCGGGACATCTGTCCCCGGGCGAAGTGTCCAGAGGGGGACACCAAACTGATGTTACGAAATTTTAGAATGAAATATTTTCCATTCTTGGCACACAGAACGGGGCGAAAAATCTTCAGCTGTTCCTGGGCACTGGAAACCCTAGCTACGGCTTTGGTTTGCGCATATGTAAATTTAGGCTCAAATGCCATTTCATGCAGCTTGGACGTACACTCTATAGAGCTAAAGCTATGGTTGTGGCAAATGGTATGATATGAAAAAGTACTTTCTACTGCAGTTAATCTTCTTCCTTATCACCCATTTTCTAATGCTTATTCTTTAATGACGAGCTAGATGCAGCAGCAGAGTCTGATATTTTATTTTAATTCCTATTTTGATGAAGTTTAATAATCTGTAATTTACCCATGGCTTCTTGAAGATATTGAAGAACATACACTCACTTCCGAAAGTTAAACAAGAAGATGTAAAATGCAAAAAAATCAACAAATACTGCTTTGATTGACACAAAATTCGGCAGGAAAGTAGCATATATATTTATGCATAAAACAAAATCAATAATTAAATACAGAAATGTAAACAATATTAAAGTTTTGTAAGTTATCAGATAATGACATACTGGAGACTTAAACAGAATTATGTATAAACTGAAAATAAACAGCATAAAATGAAAAAAAGGACGTTAATAGGGTATGTGATTCCCCCTCATCTGTATACAAAGTTTACACCTTGTGACCATGCTTTCAATTAGATGGTCAACCACCGCAGAATTAAGCAATCGCATTCTTCTTGTAGAGCAGTTTCCAGCTCAATAAGAGTGGCTGGAGGTGGGAAACGTGAAGGTACAGCACCGCCGAGAGCATCCCAAAAATTTTCAATGGGATTAAGGTCGGGCGAATATGCTGGCCACGCCATACGCGCAATCCCTTTACTCTCCAGCTAGTCATCGACGATGTCAGCTTTATGGGGACGTGCGTTATGGTCCATTAAAACAAAAGTAGGGCCAATTGCTGCAACGTACAATCTCACAATGGGTTCTAGGACTTCATCTCGATACCGAGCAGCCGTTAAAGAACCCCGTTTAAAGATGTGCAGGTCGGTGCGGTATGCTAATGAAATCCCTGCCCACACCATAATGCTTCCGCCTCGGAATGCCTGATCTTCGGTGATGTTTTGGGACTCATTGCCTGTTCGTTGTTAACGCTTATACGCTTGTCATTTGGCTCCAGAGCAAATCTTGACTCATCAGTAAACATGACATTGCCCAGTTAGACACATTCCAATTAACATGTTCCTGGCGCCACTGTAATCGTCCCTTTCTTGATTGGACGGATAGAGGAACACAAACTCGAGGTACCCGGATAAACAGTCCACTCATATGTAATCTTCGGCGTACAGTAGCTGCAGATATCGCCTTACCAATGGACGCTGTAACCATATATGTCACACTTGTGGAGGTCGCTTTGCGATTCCGCTTGAGCAATATAGCGATCTTCCGCGGGGGTTGTAACCCTTGGGCGACCGGGTACGGGCTTTCGGACAACTGTTTGTGTGGTTTGGAATTCTTTCCATAAACGTTAAATTACAAAATGATGAACGCCGAAGAAAAGAGCAACATCTGTGATCGACTGTCCTGCTTCAATGCGCCCCACAGCATGCCAGCGCTCAGAATCTTCCATTCGTCTTCTGGAAGTCATAGAAACACGTATGTTTTGTAAACAAATTATACGAATGTTTTAAATACCTACTATCAGCACTTACAATCAACTTCTGTAACCCTTCATAAAGCTGGCTTCTTATAACCTTGCCTTTTTTTGCATATTTCTTGACATGAAAGCGTGATTGGCTGTTACCTAACATATTTAGATACTTCCATCTACCTCTGCAGCGAATTGCATCCTCTTCAATTCTGATTGGCTTCCAGAAATTAACATTTTCCTCTTCGTGCTTAACTTTTGGAAGTGAGTGTAAAATCTAAAAGCTTTTAGATTTTTTTTTTCTTTTATGTACTGAATTTTTTTTAAGCACCTTCCAACTGGGACCACTATTAATATTTTTATAAAAGGATGAATTTGTCAATAAAGATTTGAACTATTCAAAATTTTAAAAACACTTTTTAATTTTTGTTAAATGTTTTTTAAAACACAACTACGTATTTCAGTAGCATCTGATTGTGAGATCTATTTACTGACTTCATTTTTTTGCGATGGCTCAAAAGAATGTCATTGGTGTGGGTCTATTTGAAATTATTAACAAATTTCTGGGTTCAGTTAGAACGTTTTAGTGAAGTTCTTTAAAATTTCATATTTTCTAAAATATTGATTTTGATGTTAAATTTGAGGGAGAGAAGAAAACTTGCAGTACTTTTCAGTATAATTTGTAAAAGTTTATGCAAATCAGTGAAAAAAATATGGTATAAAAAGTATGGTGATCAATGAAAAGATATGGGAAAAAAATCTGGCTGCTGATTTCAAATTATAAATTTAGGAGATATACAAGACCATATTGCAATTCAAAATTTCTGAACATGAATTTTTCCTGCACTGACATATCATTTCAATGACTGAGCCTTTCAGTTGTGTAAGGATTTGGGAAGCCTCTTCGATAAATATTTCTTTGTACTTTTATGGCATTTTATAGAAAGACAAAAAAATATCAAAAGACACTTGAAAGGACATTTATTACCTAAATATTTACTTGTTACTATAAGAAGTGACATCTCATCTGGCAGCAAAACTTTACCTTGCACCTCTTTTAACAAGATGGAATTTTTGGATCAAAGCATTGTTTTCTTGGAGGGTGAACCAATATATGGAGCGTATTGGCTTGAATTATGATGTGAAATTGAATTCTGTGTCCGAAAATATAGGTTCGTCTCTCAACCGGGATTAGTTACACTGACTACCCCACCGAAGGGCCCGGGTTCGAATCTCGGAGAAGGCATGGATGTTTGTAATTGTGTAGTGTCAGTGCGGTATGGAGGCACGCTAAATATTCGGCTAGCCTAAAGTCCTCTCGAGAGGTTGGAGGTAGGGGAAGAGGGGTGGGAGACCATCGGACCTGTTCTTCTCCCCCGCATGCTGTCCAAGAAAAGAAACTCGATGAATCTCTCCGGTTCAGGGAATAAAAGCTCGTGAGAGGTACAATTATTCTTTTTGGGGTGCCGCCTGACTATTCTGCGGAAGATATAAAAATTCAGTCTTCGAAGCATATCTGCCTTCTGAGGAAGAGCGAGAGGTTCACCCCCGCACCCCACTCAGTCGCTCTGATTCTCGCACTAATTGGGCTGTAGGAAATATTATCAAAAGCTTGGCCTGCAAGGCTACCTATACCTGGGTTTCAACGCTTGCCCCTTCTGGAACTACGTAAGAATCTTAAGTTGCTACAATTTTCAGGCCTTCGGGCACTTGAGTCGGAATTGTCAAAAGAGTCCTTCCTGCGTACAATGTGCCAAGGTGCACGACTCTGCAGCAAAAAATTGTAAAGAACTATCAAACTCAACCAAGGGAACTAATTACGACTATAGCCACTCGTCAAAGTCAAAACTATGCCAAACTTACAAACTGGAACTTTTACATCGCTCCCTGAGAACTGGATCTGAGTTAGGACTCTCATCTCGACGGCGTTATAAAGAAGTAAAATTCTTGCAATATAACCTCTAGCGATCCTCTATGACCACAAGTCACATGATCCACAAGTAACATGAATTAGGCTCTGATATAGGACTTTTCAAAGAACCTTATGCGACTTGGGAAAAACAATTAATAGGTTCAACCACGCACAACAAAATCTACCTATAAAAAAACTCCCTGGTTGCCATAGTGTACAGCAGCCCTTTGACGCCTCTACTTTGGAAAAGCACCGAGCATACAGTATCAATTATTTTGGATACCATTGACGGCAGCTTCCTGATAACTTCTGCGTATTTCCTCTCAGTCAAGATATAAGATACTCTGTTTTTTTAACTTGGTTTTTTTGTCTTTTAACACCACTGAATATTATAAGGCATTTTCTTCCTCCTTTTTGCATGCCTTCGTGGTGTAGGTAGCACACTCGGCGCGTATTCAAGAAGTCCAGGTTTGAGTCCCGGCGAGAGTATTGCTCAGTTTTCATGTTTCCTGCTTCAAAAATACTAATTATTCTACAATATGGGTTGGTGGTGGTTTCAATGCCTCCAGCGCTCTCTGTGGCTTCCCTAAGAAGGATTCTTGATCAGCTGCAGTAATGGATTTTATTGATTCACACCATTTGGTGATTCTAAATTCCATAGACTCACCGCCAATTTTTTATATTATTCGGGCAAAGGACTGGCACGACCTGTCCCTCTCGTCCAGGACCTTGGCGTCGGGAATACAGGACTGGGCCGTTCAAGATTTTATCACGCTAAGTGACCATAATGCCATCACCTTCAGCTTTGAAATTACTCACAGCGAGTATATCAAAAGACGCTACAAGATAGCTTACGGTGGACTTACTTGGTCTAAAAGTAGCATTACTCCTTTTATTGGTATCTGACTAAAAGACCAAGACTGTATTACTATTTTGGATCTGGACAGCGTATAAGACGAGTTGACAGAAAGCTGCACCATGGCCTGTAACCAAAAGCTTCGAATAAAAAATCTATAGACCATGTACAAGTGAGCCGTGATGGATGGATATTTTGACAAAGGAAGGAAGCAAACTCCGTAGGCTACACAGAAGAGAGCAAACTGAAAAGGATCAGGACATCCTATATGGTCTCTACGTTATCTACAAGCACGCACAAGCGACGTATAAAAATACTATAACAATAGCTAAGAAAAACTCATGGCGAAATTACTGCTCTACTACTCTAGACAGCTTTGGCAAGACCTTCCATATTCCCATAGATAAGATCCTTAGGCCAAAGATCCTACAATCAGGCATTGTTCCTTCTACTAAGTCATCAACGGACACCATTCGTTATGCACTCTCCACTCTGTTTCAGAAGGATCCTCAAAGTAAGGTGGAGTAATAGAACAAGCTAGACTGGGACAAAGATTTGCCTACTACAAACTTTCCTGTATTTCCTCTGAACCACTTCTTAGCAAACATGAAATAGCACGAATAGTTAGGGAACTGAACCCAAAAAAGTCCCCCGTGCCTGACAGTGTGGAGAATAATTCTAATGCTCTTTTCAATAGCCCTAACTCTAGTCGTTAGTCTTATAGGATATTATTGGGGACTCCGCCACTTTCCGCAATCTGTGAAAAAAGCGGATTTGCATTGTTCTATAAAAAAAGAAAGATCCGATGCTACCTACATCCTACCGTTTCATGTGTTTGCTTCCAGCATTTGGAAAACTATTGGAGAAAGTCATCCAAGGTAGGCTGAATTATTTTTAAATCATCAAACTCCTCGACTTTTCTCAGTTTGGCTTTCTTTAAACGTAAGTCCACATATCATGCCATTTCAGAATTGCTAACGGTAGTGCGGACAAACAGGGGCAACGACAATCATTAACTGATCATAAGTTTGAATATGCAAGGAACCTTTTCGGATATCATTTGTGTTCCGGTCACTTTTGGATGTCCGGGCGACTTAATAAATATAATAAGGAGTTACTTTCACTTATCGTTCTACACAAGCTACCACGGGCTCAGAAATAATAGTATATGAGCTTAAACGGGGATGTACACAAGGTCCTGCCTGGGACCCATGGATGGTGGTTGCGGATTCCATTCTCAAACAGTTCCGAAACATCCCAAAATTGCAACATGATTGCCTGCGCTGATAATTTTCTTATTGTTGTCAGTTGCAAATCAAAATTGGAAGCATCCGCAAACCTATACTAGATCTCTTCAGTAATTGGGCAATAACACATACAGAATTAAAATATCGGTGCCAAAGACTAAGGCAATTACGATAGGTGCAACACGCTTTCTCAAAAGAAAACCCTCCATTAAATTACAGGGAATTCCAATCAAAATCGTCGAGCACCACATCTAAGATACGTCAAAAGTAGGACCGGTATGCTTAATAAGCATATGAAGCAAACCACAGCAAAGAACTGGAGTATCTCATGTTCCATGCTTAAACAATGCCAAAGACTAAGGCAATTACATAACTAAGGCAAAGACTAAGGTAATTACAGACTAAGGCACAGTCACGGAAGCATCATTTTATATGAATCTGGTGTTTGGATAACGAGCTTAACAGCACACAAAAGCAGATTTTGAACTCACTTCAACGGCAACACCTCCTGCAAATAAGTAGAAGGTAACATATGACGTCAACAACAGCTCTGCAGGTACATTAATACCACCTTGACCTGACAGCGGCGACTCTTTCTAATATTTTAAAGTTAAGGAAAGACTCCACATTGTGGAACGTCGACTTCCACCACTTAAACTATGAAGCGAAAACCTCGAAAGTTCCTAACCATCCCTCACTCCTCGATTTACAATATTAGATATATATATATGCATTCTATATAGAGTAACAATTAGGTTTTATGTACCAAAAGTATTTAATCGTATATGGAATGTGCATATTGCACATATATGTTAATTGCGTGTATCTAGTATGTATTCTGCATTATAACTGTATATTGTTAATTAAAAGTGCACATTGAACGAAAATTTCATTTATGCTACTACATATATAGTATACAGTAAGAGTTTTATATTTTATTGGATATTGTATATCGTATAGGTTTTATGTATCTGTAGGGATTTATATTTATTTTAAATAACCAGTTAATTTTAATTTTAAGTTACTTTCCTATAAGCCTTCATTCCCCTAATTGTCAGTGCCAGAATATTTAAATTTAGAAGAGCGCGCAAGAAATGCAAATTCTACTAGTGGAAGAAGAAGTTAAATGTTGATGTTCCAGTAGAGGAAGAGAGAGTCCAGGAAATTGCCGTGCGTGCTTATACGCAAACTTCTGTTTAGCAGTTACTGCTGGTTTGACGTGGCTTAAGCGCTATTATCTTGCTGACACTAGACTCATTTACGCGCTGTAGGCTACAGGATTATATGAGCCCTGTAGTGTAATTCTACTATTTGTGAATATCTCTTATTTCAAGTCTGATTCTACTGTTTCAGTTACCGCCCAAGTTGAGGCGTAGTATGTTAGCGTCAAGTTGACGCATTGTAAACAAGTTAAAGAGTTTAATAAAGGGCAGTTTCAACCCTTCCTCAGTGCAATCACTATCTATCAAGATTCTACACAACAGCAGGACAGTAGAACTTTACATATCAATTAGGTATTTTAACTGTATATGTATGTGTATATTGCATGCGATATTGCGAATTGCAAGTGTTTAGTATATTATATGTATTCTGCATTTTAATTGCATATTGTTAACCAGAAGCTCGTATTGAACGTACATTGCAAATGTGCGTGTAAATATGGCTAGGTGTACCGCATGCTATTGAAGTGTACTGCATTTATTGTCTATTGTTTGCATGTCATGCAGCTAACTACATAGCGTTTATCTATCAAAATTACATGGGATTCAATAACTAGAAAAGTTAAAGCAAAAACTGATTGGTATCATGTTAAAAATCTGAAAGCTCAATTAAACTAAATTTGGTAAATAATCGAATAAAAAACGATTTGATAACGACTCGGGGAGGCATGGGGGATTGCTGAGGCCAAGTAAATAAATAATGCTTGTGGTGAGTTAACGTAGTAACACGACTGTCGAAGTGACAGTTGTAAGAATTGTAATGGCTTGTAAACTCTGGATTAGAACTTACTGCCATAATATTAACTAGTATTGGCTTTACTATATCTGATTCAATTCAGATTGTAAATTGTCATGAATGATACTTAACCACCCTTTTACTTCAGTTTAGCTCTTTTAAATTAAATGAACTAGTCGATGCATTGTATGCAAGCTATCTTAAGTTTCTCACTCTGATTGCGCAACAAATGACCATTGATTAAGTACATTCATCTGTCAACTCTGCTGCCTCCCCTTGCTGATGGAGGCTGTTGGTTAGTAGGTTAACCGCAAGACGATTATTCCGTTCGGTTTTAGGTCGGAAGCCTCCTCGGTGGCGATATGGAGTGCTCTCCATCAAAATTGGGGGGCGGAACTGAGTAAAGTCGTACTGTCATCTGTATGGTGCTCTTGCCAACGACCAGGCGCAATATTGTAGTCCTCGCCAGGATGAATTTTGTGGGCTTTGTCTGATATTACTCTCAGGCAAGTAAGATAAGTCACAGAAACAACAAAGTACAAGTTCAAATGGCTTTCGTTTGAGAATTCTTTCCAAAAATTATGAAAACTGATTCAGAATAGAAGGATCAGACTTTGCCATCGCTCACATATTGCAATTAGTCTGATGATTTAAAATCTATTAAGCACCAAAGTGGCAGTGGTTGGTTTAAGTTGCTTGATTATGACAAAGCAAGTGAAGGCTATCTACCTAAGGGAAGGGATGATTTTAGGGTGGACTTTTTTAATGGGGAAAACCAGAGGTACTTTTGCGGGGGAGAGAAATTATTTTGACATATAAGAAAGGTGAAGCTTAACAGAAAGCTGTTTGTGATAGCAATAGGGAAGAGTTTAAATAAATTGACTCTACGCATGCTAGCCAACTCAGCAAATGAATCCTGTAAGTATATTTGTAGATTATTTGCCCTTCTGTAGTTGCGAGTACTCTGTTCTCGGTTCTACAGTTTTGAAGCCAAACTTATTAATGAAAAGCTTTTCTAAAATACCTTATTTAAACACATTCCCAAAGAAAGGTTCGTTGTTGGATATAATAATTCCCATAAATAACTTAATTGGTGAATCAAGACATCATGTCATACAAATTCCTAAAGCAACAGCATTCCGTCATAAAAACTTCGCATTTCTTCGAAACCTTACCTTTTTTTTGATACTCCCATTAATTGTGTATGTGTGTGTGGAGTGGGTGGGGGAGAAATATTTTAGTAACTGCAGTTACGTACAGAAAACAAAGATTCCAAGAAGAGAATATTGCAGTTACAATGATATTGGTTTTCATTTTTATATTATTGCAAAAGTTTTATTTCATTAAAAAATTCAAAAATAGGATACGCATTTCTTTCTTTATTTTTTCGAGAAAGTGCAAAGTTTTCATCTTTAAAATTTTTTTCGAAATTTCCATTTTGTAATGCGAAAATTATGTATCCATATTTATGAAAAATAAATTTAACATTTTGTTTGCAATTAAGAAGCAAGAAAATGTTTTATAAATAAGGCTTTATATACTATGCTCTAAATATGCTGAATTTGTAGCCTTGAATTTCTGTAGTAGCTATACACCAGGAATCAGGCAAGCAGAGTTTTCTAGCATTGCTCACAAAATTTAACTACAATTACATAATGATCAAAATCAAATTTCTCTTTTCTGCCTGTCTAAAAGAAAGATGTATGCAAGCTGTACTTTAAGTATTCCCTTGTATGTCATTTTTTTTCTCATTATTTTGTTGTATTTAATTGGAGTTTGGTTTAATTTTCTATTTACTACGTAAGTAATCTTCCATGTTTTATATTGAATGTCCCCCTGTTTTTAAGTTAATACTGCATGCGAATTTCTTTCACTGTAAAAATGCAATGATGTGATGTTTACAGAAAACAAAGAGTCAAACAAAAATTAAAGGTATTTGTATTTTCCTCTTTAATATGTTTAAAACAAGAAATGTACATTTCATTCTTTCTTTTATACACTATACACTCAGTAGGCTTATAATTAACAACGTCGTTTATCTAAAGCACCTATATTAAAAAGTAATAGTTTATTTCATTATTCCTGCATGTATTTGTTGGGTAACAGTTTCAGAACTTCAATGAAAATTTAACTGGGCTCTCTCTGGATGAAAGTTTAAAGACTGCAGGTAGAATAGAGACAGAGGACTATTCACTATAACATTACCATAAAATATATTACACCTTTTCGATCTATAATAAACCATAGAATTTACATACTTCATTTCAAATATGTAAAAGATACATTTCAAAAATTTTTCCAAATGTGGAACATATTTATCATTTTCATGAATGGCTATAATATCATAATTCCTTTTCATTCCATTGACTAGAAAATAATAATAATATTTAAAAAAAGAAAAGGAAAATGTGGGAGGAGGAACATAAAGTTTCTAGTCCTCAACGTAAAAGTATTTGGAAAGAAATTAAGATACTTGCCCTGTTCGAAACATTCTGAACAATAAATCAACACCGCTTTAGAATTTGTTGACTAGGATTATATATGAGAATGAACTCTATTATAAACTCTAAGACACTGTACTCCTGTATATGTGAAAGACATTATGGCAGTTAAAGGATCATAGAGAGAGTGATTTCTATAATATCTTCACCTTGAACACAGTACAGTGAAAAATGATTTTAAATGCCATCACCAACTCTTAAACAGTAAAACTTTCGCGTTCTTTTTTTTCGGATATTTTATGTTTACTTTTACATTAAAAAAGTCTAATAATTATTTTGATAATTTTTTTAAGCTGGCTATGCAAATACTTTTGAGGTTCCCAAGAACATCCTTATATGGCAGGCTTGTAGAGCCACATTTTCTGCGAAAGTTATGTGGCCTTATAGAGTCAAGTTGGATTCTGGCGGTATTTAAACTAGGTTAGCTGCCTTTAGAAAGATAAAATGATGTAAAGTTTTAAGCAACACAATTATCTACTTCAATATAATATTTTTTTTTGTGCTGGTCAAAAAATTCTATATTATTCGAAATGCATTTTCCAACTAAATTTACTTACTTATTAAATTATATGTCGTTGGAATAAATACTATATTTAAAATAAAAATTTTAGTTTCGTTGGCAGTTTTAAACATTAAAATGATTTAAAATATTCGTGGAGCATTTCAAAATGTTTAAGGATTTTTAATTTGTAATCTTTCCATAGATAAAAATATTGAATAGGAGCCAAATAGTTGCTTATAGTACATCATTGGGGAAAGAAAAGTCTTAGAACAGGCATAAATAAATAAATGTATTAAGGTAAATATTCGTATTTCTTTTACAAAATTTGCTTTTAAAATAAGTAACAATATTGAGCAATAGTATATCTACCAATTACTTCCGGAAGTTGACATGAGGATAAATATCAATAGATCAGTATGTGCTCATCTCGCATTTATTAAAACATATTTTAAAAATTTACATAGTTCTACAAAATAATTTAATTAATAATTTAGTATACTATAGAGGCATTCTATGGACGTGAGAGTTTCTTTGAAAAAAGGCCTTTTTAAATTTTAAAACTATAATTACTGCTCAGAAATATTCAACTTATTATCGAACATACTGTTTAAATAATTTTTTAACTATTAAGTCAAAATGTCTTAGGTTCTAAAGATAGAAAGAGAATGTATTTACATTAACGATATATTCATAACTATGAGCACAATCTAATAGTTCATTTAAATGTCTACTTGGGCACAACAAAGGATTTTACTTAAACAACCTTTATAGCATAAATTGTTGCACAGACACAATCTAATACTTATAAAATAAAATATGAAAGCATTTTACAATTAATAAGACAAGTCAGTAGAATGGAATTGCTTATTTTTCACAAGGTTGCGACATGGTAAATTCTTACTCCGAGCACTTGGTTAAGCTCTATAGGCAGATGTACGATTCTTCACCCACGTCAGTAATTTCATCATTTTTAGGGAGTATCTTTGTATCACAGTCAGCTGAGCAAAAGTCTTCAAAATGAAATTCTTAGCATTAATTCATTGTAACATTTGCATGCTGAAATGTTAGATCAGAAAAAAAGCACTAAATTATAACTCCAGATGGATAAGGTATTGCAGGTGAGCTATTAAAGCAATAAAATGTTTTTAAAAACTACTGAATCTAAATAGATTTGTTGGAATCGGATTGCTTTATCATCAAACAGCACTTCTCAGTTCCATTTTATTTTATGTCCGTTCGGGCAAATAATTTTCCTGATCGGGAATTTTATTTTGTGTTATTAATTCTTTATGTTATACGTCGTCTAGGATTTCATTCTGATATATATTTTTAGTACATATTTTGGATCTTACCAATATGAGGAATTGAGAAGTACTATTTCATATTACACACAGAAACACATATTCACATTTATATACAATCATTTGGGTACATGGCAAACATTCATGTAACAACCACACTCACATACATGCTTTTGCTTCAGATGGGAAACCGTTCGACATTGAAAAAGAGGTTTTACGAAGACGTTTATTTATAAAGGCTGGTTAGCTGCCAACTTCTGAATAAAAAATAATTATCTGTGGTATGCAAATGCTACAGAATGAAAGCATATTTTGAAATTTGTGTATTAGATTTACAGTTCTAGTAACATATTTTGCGAAAAAGGTTGCTCACTGACTTGGGATAAGAACTGTAAACCGTACCTTCTAATTTACATATTGTTTTCATCAGCAAAATTCTCATTAAATTATGGCATCGTTTTGGAAGTTACTGTATATTTTTTGTACTGCCCATAATTAGTTATTCTTTTCTACTTCTGCAACTATATAAAGAATTGAGGGACTGTGGCTGGTATTGGCGCCATTAAGGGGATTTATAAATCACACTTGCCACTAGACCCTTGGAAGAATATCAGAACTTATATAACAAGCGAAATAAAAAGTAAAAGTATAACAAGAAGTGCAAGAATTTGATGCATTTTGTAGTAAAAAAGCAGTCGTGATAGGAGCATTTGTCTCTGACTTCATAGAAAATAATGCAATAAAAATGTGTCATTTTAAAACTTGTTTTTATGCAGTTTGTGATCAAATATCTTCAAACAACGGACGATGCTTGTCTATTAATTTATCGTTACTTTTATAGAAAGAGTAATTTAAATATTGCAGTTTTCTACATAAAATATGCATTCTCAAATGTATTATTAGGAGACAAAGATTATTTTTATGTAAATAACAATTAATTTGTATATTCACGTAAACTGTTAATTTTATTGTACTTTTACTAGCGCTTTGTAACATTTAAAATAATTAAAAAAATATTTTTTCCCCAATTTTTAAAAATGTGAAAATAAATTTGCCTAATATGAAGTTTTTAACATGTTGATTGCTTTCAAAAGAGGAACATGTTATTATTAGGTACTTGAAAAATACTGATACTATATTTTTGAAACAAGTTATACGATAGTTTTAAATATATGACGGCTTTTAGCAAATATCACATTATAGGTCACCTTGGATTTAATTAAACGCAGCATTTTTAATATATGGCAAATAAAGGAATTACTAATGACATAAGCAACGAAACTAATTTATGGGATATATTATGAGCCAAGCATATTTCAAAGGCTGTTAAAAAGTCTTAGTTGATCTCTGCTACGTAACTGACTGAATTTGATTTCATTTCTTTTGGAATTAACGTTACGCATGAAACAGTTTTAAAATATCAAACTTCAAAAACATTGCTTTCATAGGAAATTACTATTATTTGTGTTAGAATACAAAGTATAATGTTATTCATCTAATAAGTGATATTATCATTTTTATTAATAACGTTAAACACAGAAACTGAAAGATGGTTCATGTAATGAACTATTATTCTGCAAAAGTCAAAAATTCAAAATGGTATGAGAAATGTTATAGATTTTCAATAAATGCAAATAAGGTTACGAAAAAAGCATAGCGTATAATGCTGAACGAAATATAATAAAACTGTATTTGTTCCGCTATTTCTATTTTGGATACCTTCCTTTAAATTCTGACATTTAAGTATTTTTAGTTTCTGTGGATCAGAACTGTTATAAAAGTTCATAATTTGATTAGCTAATTTTAAGGTTTGTTGGACATTATGAAAACGCCAAGAATGCTTAATAAATAGAGTATACATTTTGGTGATTAAAATATAGATTCTTTGAATAATGTTATGTACAGTACTTCACTTGCATTAATTTAGCATTTAAAATTGTTTAATAAGGAAGTTTAGTAAGGCTTTTCTTAATACATTAGATATAAATATATTTTGAATTTATATAATTTATTTATAATTTCGCTATAAATTTCTGCAAAGTTTTATAAGTGTGGCTACTATTATATGATTTTCTCTTCATTGCTAAACTTTGCTTGACTTATATAAAAAGAGTTGACAACTGATGACGACTGAGCTATATTTAAATTGCTTCTTTGGGCGGGTAAAAAAATTTTATTTGAGGAGAAAAAAAACATAAAACGATGTAGATCAGTGGTGAGCTATGAAAATTCTAACAAACTATATCTTATAAAAATAGAATATCAAATCGTAATTAAATATTTAACCTTTTACAAAAGCGGAGAATACAAATAATTAGCAAAAAAATTTAAAATTTAAGAAATAATAATAAAACCTATAAAATATGGCTAAAAAACGTTTTTTACATAACTACTAAGGTTAAATTATCTTAAAGGCTTTCCATTCAAGGAGATTGTCATTAAATCTTAAATACGTAATAAAGTTGAATTAGATATTTTTCACGCAGAAATATTATTTATTCATCGAAACGCGTTCAGCTTCAGCGATTGGCTCCATAATGATTTTAAGTTTCTTTAGATTAGGAATTTCGATATGCAGTCAAAGTCATTTCAACAAAATTAGAAAAATCCTTTGTCTTTATTTCAGGTTTTAATATAAAATTAAATTGTTTATATACTTTTTATCTCCCCGTGGCCACCCAGCATATTACTTCTTTCTTAGCCTATATTTCTGGATGACAAACATTAAAATTCGTTTTTAATTCTTCATCGTTGAGTTCTTCACCATTTTCATCTTTTAATTTATAATTACTCCGCCGCAATGACTTTTTGCAAAGACATCGCGATAAGTTAAGTAAGTTTTCTAGCGGTAATTTGTAAAAAGTATTCTCGCTTTCAGTCCTTAAACATTCGACTTTTTTAATTTTAATATAGAATCAATTAATTTGTTTTAAGCAAACAAAAAGAACAAGGGGCTCACAAATTACAGACAAGTCTAACGAAGGTCTCGGACGAGCTCTCCAAAGCTCACCACTGTGTAAGCAGGACTTTCTTACGTTTCATTCAAACGAAATGATATTTGTCAAATCTGCACTTATTTCATAAAGTAATAAAACTTGGAACAAATCTATTTCATCTTATGTCATATCTAAAATTTCAAATGAATAACTCAAGAGAACTCTAAATGGATAGTGCAGTAGTAACTTTTTCAAATAATATTTATGTTGAGAACGGAGAAATGTTATCTATTTCATATATTCGCCAATTCGTTTAAAATGCATTATTATGAATATCTTAAAATAATGGTGCTTTTGCGATTCTTTTAAACTATCAAATACTGTGTTAAAATGTTTCATTTTAATTGTATTCTAACTTTTTTTCTCACTCATATGAAAACAATACATACGAAGAAAAAATATAAATTCACATCAGCATCAGTAAAAGGAATTATAACGCTCAATACGTTTATGTGTAAACAGTATATAAGTGTAGACATTATGTGTAGTTTTAGAATTTAAAATAGATTTTGATTGTTAAATATATGCTTCGTGATACTTTAATTTATAAAAGTCTTTAGAAATTATCTATAAGCTACAATCTATAACGATAGAAGACGATAGTTAAAAGTTTTATATATAACAGAAACTGTTTAATGAAACGCAGAACTTGTAGAAAAAAAAAATCATTATTTTACATAAAATGCAATGCAAAGTGCTGAGGATAGTGTAAGGGTGAGCATTATAATTTTTTGTTTTTTCGGAAAGATATGAATAAAACTGAGGAATGTATTAGAAATTCAAATCTTGCTTTGCTTCAAATATCCGTTTTTATTTGATTGCTATTTTGAAAGTTTGCACTGCGTTTTATGTTTAAACTGCCAGTAAGCGAGTTTATACCCTGTTCGCAATAAGGCCGAGGCTATACTTAGAACGCACAAGATTGAGAGTGTAGCTAATTTTTTTAAGATAAATCATAGTTTGAAGTCCTTGGTTATTAAAAACGGCATGCATATTCTTATTGTTACTAAGCGCGATAACGAAAGAATGTGACTGAACTTTTTAAACAAAAAATACATTGCTTTATTGCGCGTTTTTAAACCGTGGACAGATATGAAATTCCTTACTATTAGTTCTGAAGTATTAACCCAAATAAGTTAAAAAGGCCTATATTTTGTCCTTTTTTTACAAAATGTATTGTATTGCTGTACTGCAATAGCTATCTGCAATAGTCGATACCTAAATCAACATTCAGCAAAATATTTTAGTTTATTTAGTGCGAACAAGGTATATATATATATAAGAAAGAACAGCTGCATAGCTATCAATACATTTCCTACCTCGTAACAATGGTAGTATTTGAAATATTGTGGCAGAGTGCAGATATTAAACCTCTAATGAAATGGCAAAACAGACCTGCACGCTATGAAAAACGCTATGCTAAATTTTAAATAATTTTTTTTCTCCTCTACCGTTTATACCATAGTGGTTTTTATTTTCATAAATACATCAGAAACAACAACTGATCGTATATTTTGCTGCTCTGAGAAGATAGTTGCAGTAGCAGGAAAGGGGGCACTTATATACTGCAAATTGAGCTCAGTGACTTCTAGTTTTTCGGAACACATCTGTTCTGGTGCAGTTTTTTTTTTGGTATTTTTTTTTTGTTTCTTTGTAACAGTATACAAATCACAGGCTTTATACTAAACAACAATTCTTCAATAAATCCATATGTGAGAGCCTTTTTTATTTTCTCTATATTACCGTACGTGTTACTTGTATACCATTGCTTAGCTATCTTAAATCTGATAGTCTTTTGCAAAGTTTTAACAATTGAATCGACTTCCACACACACAAGCATACAGTAACAACAAACTCTGCTCATTCTCAAACACACCACCTTTCTCAATGATTGGCGGACAGGGTGTTTCTTCCAAATCAGCCAGATGCATTGGGGGATGATAACTGCATGTAGGAGGAAGATGGTACCAAGGCCTACGACTAAGCGTACACGGTCCATCTTACCATTTTATCCCTCTTACCATTTAGATTTTATATCATCTTACCATTTTTTTAAGAGAGCATTAAGGATAATGAAGTGCAGCAGAAAGATTAGAAATTTGTTCGTCAGGGAGTAAATCTAGAAGCAAACTGGAATCAAACTTCTTTTAGTGAACAGAAACATATAAATGATGCGAAGCGATAGATTATCAGCTCTTCTATGTCGTATTAGAAAGTTCTAGAACATTTTTCATTCAAAATAATGAGAGCGCATAACTTTTAATTAGTAGAGGATATAAATTGCATGTCATGCTTTAGTGATTATGTATATTATGTCTAATTTCAAAATGAATAAAACGGGTTAAGACTAAAACAAACATTTTACATTAGAATGTAACTCTTACAAGAGTTAAACGTTTCTTTATACTTTTTAAAAATTATTTTAAAAACTTTATATTAATAGTGACATAGCATCTTTAAAGAGACAGCAACACTAGAGTAATTCTCTTGAATTAAAACTGCAGACGAATAAAAAATTGTTTAGAAAATGTTACCCAAATTTAAATAAGTTTCTGAGAAAATTGAAAAAAAATATGTTATGTAAAATCATAATGGTTAAAGACATGTTTCTAAAAAAAATTGTTTATATTTTTCATTAGTATTCTATATTACTGAAGTGCATAAATGTATCTTTTTAAACTTTAATTTTATCAACTTACAGTTTGATTTTATTGAAATACCCTAAAACATGTACTTCTTTTACACAAGTTAAACATTTCATAGAAATACTTCACTGTTAATTAAAAAAATTATAAAAAAGAAATTAAAAGATACGTCAACTTCCGAAAATACTGCATGAAGCCAGATATAAGATTACTCTGCCGATAAATTTTAATTTTTGACTGCTCGTAATTTAGGTATTCGTAATTTAGTTAAATTACTTATACAAAACGTTAAATCCATTATTCAATACGAATCAAATGAAATGTTTTCTTATTTCAATCGCACCTAATAAACTATCTTATTCAGCAGGGTTTTAGAAATAAAATACTAACTGAAAATAATTTAGCAAATTTCATTAAAAGGATACTTTTGAATCCTCTCCATTTCAAAATATTGCAGTGAATTAAAAAAAAAAATACCAGCACGGAAAGCATTATCGAGTAAAATTAAAGGCGGAAAGAAATTCTAGGATCATTTTCGAAAGAACTTTGCGAGAAAATCCTTTTTGTTGTCCATAGCACTTTAGATGGATTGAAAGAACTGTTCGGAAACGACCACCCTGTCCGCCGTTAGTTATCATAATTAAAGTTCCTAAATGTACAAAGGCAGTGTGACAGACGTTAACATTCCAAAGGTGGCTTGGCAAGCCCTGAGGAGGTGCAGTGGTCCTTCTTATATAAGGGAGCGCCACTATCATAGTATTGCTGCTGTTGATGCTGATGATGATCTTTCCCTTTGGGAGGGTGGGGGAGGGTGGCGGATTTGTCACCTTCGCCCCTTAACTTCCACACGGGCGAACCCGCTTTATCGTGAGCTGCCTGCACATACACCAAACCCCCTTTCCCTAACGAATTCGAGGTTTTACTGGACAACCGGTGGTGGTGGTCAGATTTGTCAGACCGGTCGGATTTATCCGACCGTTCCGAAGCGTCCATGTCGTCCATGCCGTCGGCCACCGTCTTGCTGCGGGGAGTGTGAAAGTTCTGTTCGAGGTTGTCGTAGGTTTCAACGGTCACTTCTTGTTCCATGTTGCCCGCTGAGTGTCGCTGAACAGTCTTAGGTCGTTTTTTGACGCTAAGCGTCCGGGCCATACTGGTGGTACCTGATTCCGGACCACCGGATCGTCTGCCGCTGGAACTTCCGCCACCTCCTCCTCCACCACTCTTGTCCTTTGGAACAGGCTTATTAACAGGCACTGTCATGTTTCTCACACTCTCGCGAATTATTTGTCGGATCGTCCGTAGAAAAGCATTCCGAAATTCGCTGGTACTGTAACACAAAAGAAAGGGGTTACATTTTGAAATGCAATGAAATTATAATAAATATAAAAATTCATAAGAAAGATTACTACATTTTGGATGCGCCAATATTATATTACTACAGCATTCAATATTCTTTTTCTAAGTTTTATAGGAACTTAAAATACAGTGGAATTAACTATTATTACGAAGTCGAATATTAGTTTCATACATTATTATTCTGCCTCAAGTGCAAAGCCAGTAGTGACGTAAACTTCTTATCTTTCACATAAACTCTAAGAATTTCAGCTGATTTGATTATGATGAAGCGCAATATACCGCCTACAAAGGAGAAATTCACACTTCCATAGGAAGAAGTTATACTATTTTGTGAGGACGCGCTGATGATTGTATAACCGGATTCTCAAAACGTAAGCTATAGAAAGCCTCCCATTCAATAAAAATAGTTTAGCTGCTCTGGACGATAGAGTGATAAACGGAGGTTGGCTGGTAGCCCGAAAAGGGTTTTCGACTCTAGCAAAACACTTGGTTGTATATGTGTGCTTTCCAACCTATCACATAAATGCAATACCGGTTTAACTTTGTACACCATATGGTGCATTCTGGTTAACGTTCTCGGTGATGAGGCAGCTAAATAACCGATTTTATATCACCATACAATTTTTTTAAAAAGAACTATAACGCAGTGCAGGATAAAGAATTAATAATTCGTTTGCCAGCGAATAAATCTAGGTGTAAACTGCAATGAAACTTCTGTTAGTGAACAGGAATATATGAATGGCGCGAAGTCATTGTGTTTTAGTAGAAAGGTCTAAACATGTTTGATTGGAAATAATGAGGGCACACTGCTTTTGATATAAATGCGATATAAATCGCATGCAAAATTTTAATGATTATGCATATTATGTCTAATTTCAAAACGTATATAATGGATTAAGGCTAAACCAAATATTTTATATTCTAAGAGTTAAACATTTCTTTATACTTTTTAAAAATTATTTTAATGACTCTATACGCATAGTGACATAGCACCTTTAAAGGGGTAGCAATACTAGAGTAATTCTTTTGAAATAAAACTGTAGACGAATAAAAACTTTTGTAGAAAGTGTAACTCAAATTTAATTAAGGTTTTTAAAAAATTTAACTGAAAAAAACTATGTTATGTAAAATCAGTTAAAGGACCTATTTCCAAAGAATGCTTTCGTGCATTGGTGGGAAGGGGGAATGGTTTAGCGTAATAATAGTTCCTATTCGTTATCTGCTTTGAAATGGTGAGAATTTCAAAATTTTAGAAATTATCATTTCGAAAAAAAAATGTCGCTTATATCTGATCCAATGTGCATTCTCGTAATAGCATTTTAGACTTTGATTGAAGGTAGCTATTGCACAATATTTATCATTACTTAAATTATAAGGATGAAATGAAATGTTTCCAGACATTGTCAACTGAAACTGCAGTTGATGATAAATCTGTAAATGAAGATGGCAAAGAAGAAATTATTAATGATAGATAATGATCAGTGAATAGAATCGTACGGCAAATGAAGTATTGCAGTCCGATAACCTTTGTGTCGGAAAAGATAGTTCCAGTGGGTAAAGGAAAAAAATCAATCAAATATGAGAATGTTTATACAGTACCCACCGCTTATTAAACGCACTTGTTAATAAAATCAGCCCCTTATTATTTTCAAATGTCCTGGAATCGAAACAAATACATACTAATCAATAGAAAAACCGCCGCTCATTTCCACTGCTTATTATACTCAGATTGTCAAAAAAACTGATTCTTCATTTCTACAATAGCTCACCTCAAAGCCTTTTGTACACCGGTTATCATAAATTAAGGAAAAATCCCCAAAATCACGATTACTGAAAAAGTTATATGTAGAATTTTATGAAACTTACCCACAGTGTGCAACACATAGTAAGGTATCAATAACATGAAAAGAAATTACAGACAATTATGGTAGTATACAAATTTTAGCACATGTATAAAATGAACAAATCGAAGGTGTCAGTTTGCTATAGGAAAAGTACCTTCAATATGGAATAGGATCGCTTCTAGAAGCAATACAGCACACACAGTGATGTGTGATACTTTCTATTATGCGGTCTATCAGTTCCTTAGGAAGCGAGAGCCATTGCTCTTGCAAAGCAGTTGCAAGCGCGGCAAGGGTCTGAGGGGGCGGATTGAGAGCAGCTAGACGTCTCCCTAAAGCATCCCAAACGTGCTCGATAGGATTCAAGTTCGGGGATCGAACTGGCCACTCCATGCGCGTAATTGTTTCCTGTTAAAGATAATCATCTACGATGCGAGCCCTGTGTGGTCTTGCGTTGTCGTTCTGTAACAGGAAAGCATCACCTATTGCCCCGGCATATGGGCGCACATAAGCATCATATATGTCATCTCTATAAACCTGAGCATTCACTGTTCCCCTTGGTAAGACATGGAGGTCTGTGCGTCCACGCAAAGAGATGCCACCCCAAACACAGACATGCCTCTTCCGTACGCATCTGACGGATGATACGGGTTCCAGGTTCTCTCCATATCAAATAACGCCTACTATCGCTTTCTAGACTAAACCTGGACTCCTCCGTAAAGAGAACAGCCCTCCATTGATCAGGCATCCAGTGGGCATGTTGTAGTGCCCACTGCCAACGGTCCCTCCTACTGCATGACATGAGCGACACGCAAGTGGCTGGTCGCCTCGCATTCAGATCACCTTCGTGAAGCCTTCTATGCACAGTTGACGTTGACACCAACCTTCCAGTGGCTGCAGCAAAGGAGGATCTAAGAAGAGTCGGAGTAGCGGTGCTATTCCTGCGTGCACATAATGTCAAATATCGGTCATCGGCGCTTGTCGTAGCAGTTGGTCGTCCTTGGCTGAACCTCCTAGATGCCGAATCTGTAGTTTGAAGTCTATGAACCGCAGAAGGACTCATATTTAGCCATATGGCCACTTCTGTTTGACTTTGATCTGCCTCTAGTCTCCCAATGTCTCTCCATCGTAGTTCTGCAGGCAAATGATGCCCTGGAGGTCATTTTTACGCATTAGCTAACTCAGATTTCTGATGTCATTATCACAGTGAAATATGTGGGGTTGCTCTCAAATATGGACTTTTATGCCCATCACAGATGACGTATTCCGAGTGCAGCGCCACTAATTTGCATATTGCAGTTTTACTCAGCTACTCTTATTTGGAAACATATTCAAAGTTTACGCAGTTTGGCTTATTTTTGAGGGAGTTATTGCTATTTTTGTGATTTTTCCTTAATTTATGATAACCAGTGTAGTTTATTCATTTAATGGATTGGAGATTGTGGCTTTATCATTCAGATACATAATACTTCAATAAAGCATGTTTGACAGAAAATTTCCTACTCTCTGGTCCCTGTACCTGTGATACACTCTTTTCAGAGTTCTTTGTTCGTACTGGACTACAAAGGGGCAGAATTACTTTATCTTAAGAATAAGACAATCGTCTACAGCATGGTTTCCCAAACTTTTTTATGTGTCATCCCAGTTCTAAAAGATCTTCCTTGTCATCATTTCTTCTTTGTCATCCGACATATCGAAATTGAAAGAGTATGGGTTTATAAATTAATGTTTCTGAAATTTTTAGTTCTCCTCCTTTAGAATGCTCATCAAATTACTTTGATAATACTTCCAAATGACCCACAATTTCTTCATATAAACTTGGAATTACAGATTTATTATTATCAACTATGTTTTAGGGATGGAACATTAGAAAAATCTCCGCTTCTAACTTGTGGACATCAAAATCGTAAATTTTCATTGAAACCATTTGTCTCCTCCCAGCATATGAATACATTTATATTTCCCCTTTGGATAGATAAGTTCCGTTCATTGCTACGAGTGAAAATATCACACACATAGGCTAATATCTTACTGAATTCTTGTGATTCCTCTCTCCAACCAGACCATAATCTTTTCGTTTAGAAAAGCTTTGACTTATTCTCGCAGTTCAAAAAAGCCAGTTAAAGCATTCTCACGTGACAAGCAGTGCACTTCCGCATGGAAAACTAAAACGGAATGTTCATTCCCAAATTCTTCACAAAATAACTTAAAGACGCGCGATAGTTCAGAGTGCGACCCTTAATCCAGCTCATGATTTTCGCTTAAGTATCCAGGACTTTTCCTCCTTTGGAGGTAATGTTTTTGATGCCAAAGAATGTTGATAAGAAAACAATGGGTACATTGTAAGTGCTGAATTTTATGTTTCAGCAGTGCAAAAATTCTTGGTTTATTTCCTTAACGTAGCAGGGGCACTATCGGTTAAACACAAAACTAACAATTTAGATACTCAAGTCGTACTTTGCAAAGAAGTCCTTCGTATACTAGAAGACGTCTCTTCCTTTTATGGTTGTTCTCGTGTCTTCACAGAACAGGAATTCTTCCGTTATGGCAATATATCTTAATTGTATTTATCAAAGCTTGTAAGGTTTTAGTTAAACTAACCAAGTTTATTTTAATTTAAATCTTTTCTATCTCCTCTCTGCTTCAACTTCCTGTCAGAAGAAGCGCGCGTTTTTAGCTTATGCTAATTTTTGAAGTTCAGCCAAGCACTATTTAAGACAGAGGTAGAAACCTCTCGGTGTGTGAGAGCTTTGCCTCAGATCACGGTCACGCTGCTCAACGTTCGCCTGACCAGCTAGCAGTTTAAATTTATAAGCCATAGTGCTTACTACGTGATTGCTTTGTAAAATAAATTAAAGTGCGGTAGTATTTAGTATACCTTGCTACGCACCCTTTTCGGTAGAGGCCAACTTCCGCGAATTGCTCTGCGAAGCAAAGTTTAATTTAAGTTCTATTTTAATTTATTTAAATTTATTTGATTGTTAAGTTCGACCAAAGTGTGGTCTGTTACGTTCTGTATCTCTCCCGAATTGGGAGGTTTGTATTTAATAGTGATTGAATAAAAGAGGATTTCAAATCCCTTCACGTGCAGTTATTCTCCAGCCCAGCAGTTACATCAGAACATAGCGTACCTTCCGCTCCCTGTTCCAGTTCAGGACTTAGAACGTAAGGATAAGAACCCTTTACAGAATTTACCATGTTCTCAAAGAATACACACAGAATGCTAAGTCCTGATAGTGGCGCCCGCACAAAAAGAAGAGGATGGCCTCAACAACAAGAAGACGAACCTGAGACACCTGCTGTACCTGTCCAGAATCCTGAGATAGCACCTCCTGGCATAGAAGGATTCGGCTACATCGTACAAACCATGCGAGCAGCCATGAAGCCAGCGGCAAGTTTTGACGGCAAGACAGCCGTAATCAATTTCCTGGAAAAGCTAGACTCCCACTTCATGCTATATCCAGTCCACGAATTTCAGAAAGTCGCTCTTGCTACCAGCGCTTTGAAGGGCCAAGCGCTAAGTTGGTTCAAGTGCATCGGAAAGAATCTCTTGGGGGAACCAGGAAGCCCCACATACACGTATGAAAATTTCAAGAATTCTCTAGTGAAAGCATTTCCCGTGGTGCGAGATCGAGCCAGATTGGAAGCTGAACTGTTTAGCCGATACCAAGAAAGAATAGAAGATTTGTCTAATTTTATTTTGAGGAAAATTCAAGTTTTCAAGCTTTTGTATGGAAGTCGCCCGGATCCTGAAATTATTCAAGTTATACTTCCTAGGCTACTGCCCCAAGTTCAAGATTTCATCGAACTAAGAAATCCAACAACATTAGACAGATTATTTGAGCTCGCGGTACAATTTGAAAGCCGAAGAACAGCCGACAACGAACGACGACGCCAATTTGAGCGAAGAAGTCAGTGGAGTTCGCCAAGACCGCAGCAAAAGCAAAATCAAAGTTACGGGAATAAGGCGAAGCAATGGCCGAAGAAAGATGTGTCTCCTAAAGCGAGCGGCGAACGAAGGGAATTTAATAGAAGAACAAGCAAAGATTCCGAGGGCAACCAGAAGAAAAAGAATTTAAACTAAGAGGGATTTCTTCGAGGAAGGTGAAGAAGTCCGAAGCAGCGCAAAACCCTTCCAAAATCAATTTAAACACCGTGGTCGTTAAGAATTTGAGTTTGCCGAAGATTGAAGTTCTAATCAACAACATACCGGCGACAGCCCTCTTGGATACAGGAGCCCAAAGCAGCTTCGTATCGGAAAGATTCTTTAAGAAGCACTTTCGACGTTACAGAATTTTTAGTGCAAGAGACACGGATGTCATAGCGGCCCAAGGAGAAAAATGTAGCTGTTTAGGAAAAGTACCATTGTTCGTGCGTATCAACAACGAACAGGTAAGAATCCTGTTTTATATTGTGCGTAACCTGCAGACTTGTATTATTCTAGGTGTGGACTTTTTTAGTTTGGCAGAAGCAAAAATTGATTTCAAGGGGGGAGAACTAACATTAAATATGAAGCCAATTGAAGCGAAGAATGATAAGCCCCCGCAGCTGGACTTGGAACATTTACAAGCAGAGGAAAAAGAGAAAATCCAAGGTCTGGTAAGTCACTTTGCGAATTTATTTAGTGATGTACCAGGCTTTACGCAGGTGGTGAACCACGACATTGACACGGGGGACGCTCAGCCAGTTAGGCAAAAGCCATATAGATATGATAGGACAAAAGAAGAAATAATTGAACATCATATTAAAGAGATGTTAAAGAATAAAATCATCACGCCAATTTCTAGCAGTTATGCTAGCCCCGTTGTCCTGTGTAAGAAAAATAATGATTACCCGATTACGCACCCGAAGCGGTGGCGTTTTGCTATAGATTATCGCAAGTTAAATTCAGTTACAAAATATCCTGTATATCCGTTGCCGATAATTGAAGAAATTATTCGAAATATTTCGTCTACAAAATACATGACTACATTAGATCTCACGAGTGGCTATTTTCAGATTGGGGTAAAACCCGAGGACGTACACAAAACCGCGTTCATAACGAAATCTGGTACGTACGCATTTCTTAGAATGCCGTTCGGATTATCCGGCGCGCCGGCAACGTTCCAAAGATGTATGGACATCGTCTTAAGACCAGTCCTTGGTAAAAGCACTTTCATATATTTAGACGATATTATAATTACGAGTAGTACTCTAGAACAACACTTACAAGATTTAAGAAAAGTATTTTCATTGTTAAACGAAGCTGGTTTAAAGATAAATGCGTCTAAATGTAAATTTGCCGCAAAAGAGTTACGTTATTTAGGATTTAAAATTTCCCAAAAGGGAATCGAAACGGATCAGTCAAAAATAGTAGCCATTAGAAATTATCCTGTTCCTAAAACAGCGAAGAAATTATCGTCGTTTCTCGGGATGTGTTCATATTACCGGGCTTTCATTAAAGACTTTGCAAAAATAGCTGAGCCACTGCTAAAGTTGAAAAGAAAAAAAGCTAGGTTTTCGTGGTCAGCAGAAGCCAACTTGGCGTTTCAAAAATTGAAAGACGCATTGACTCAAGCTCCCGTCTTAAAATTTCCAGAAGGGGATAAAGGATTAGAGATTTCAGCGGACGCTTCAGATTTCGCGATTGGTGCAGTGCTTTCCCAAAATGGTCAGCCCGTGGCTTTTTTCAGCCGAACATTAAATGAAACCCAAAGAAACTATTCCGCAACAGAGAGAGAAACTCTCGCAGTGTTAGCATCAGTACAGAAATTTCGTGTGTTCTTTGGAAGTTCTCCAGTAACTGTATATACCGACCACGCGGCGGTCACTAGACTCTATTCTGGAAAAAATTTATCACCCAGATTAATAAGGTGGGCTCTCAAATTACAGGAATATAACCTAATAATTAAACATACGCCGGGAAAGGAAAATGTTGTGGCAGATGCTTTAAGCAGAATTAACTTAGATGAAAATGGAAGTGTAATTAAGATAGCCATGTTAACATCCAAAGTATTAGATTCTCGTGAAACAGTAATAGCCGAACTCAAAAAAGATCCGGAGTTCAAAAATATATACAATTATTTGGCCGACCCTGAGAATTTCAATCATCCGGATATTGTGCCGATAAGAAATAGGGCCGAAAATTACGAATTAATTGACGGACTGTTATTCTATACGAAAGCTACTAATGAGAATCATGAATATAGACCGGTTATCCCAGCTAGCATGAGGTTGAATGTATTAGAAGAGTTGCATGATTGTGCCATTTCGGCTCATTTAGGTATAAGAAAAACTGTTCAGAGAGTTCGCGAGGCAGTTTTCTTTCCAGAACTGCAAAAGTTTACTAGGGCGTATGTCCAGTCGTGCCCAACATGTCAATTAAATAATTATGTTAATTTCCGCCCGGCCGGGTTCCTAAATAGTATTAAATCAGAATTCCCAAATCAAATAATAGGCATCGATTTACTTGGACCTTACCCTCGAAGTAAAGTTAATAAAAGCCGATATCTTTTAGTTATAGTGGATCATTTTAGCAAATGGTTAGAGTTAATTCCGTTAAAACGCGCGTCTGCAAAAATTGTAGTAGATTCAATTCTAAATAAGTATATTTTAAAATACGGGGCGCCCCTAAAAGTTATTTCAGACAATGGTCCTCAGTTTGTTAGTAAAATGTTTGAGGAAATGTGTGCAAAACTGGGCATACGTCATCTAAAGATGGTCCCGTATCGTCCGCAGTCAAACATAGCGGAACGGGTGAATAGAAATGTAGTGAAAATAATTCGTAGTTATGTGAAAAACTATCACTCTACCTGGGATAGCCATATAAATGAATTTGCATTTGCACTTAGGACCGCCAAACACGATACTACACAAAAAACACCCGCTGAACTCTTCTTAGGAAGAAAGATCTTGACCCCCCTAGATAAACTGTTCTTTGTACAGGAAAGGGCAGAAGAATTTAAAATGAGTGATATACAAAAGTTAATACGGGAAGCGACGGAAAATATAGAAATGGCCCAAAGAAAACAGAAATTGTACTATGACCTAAAAAGAAGAGAGGTCAAGTACAATGTGGGAGATGAAGTGTTGAAGATTAAACACAACTTGTCAAATGCCCCAGAGGAAAAGGTGGGGAAATTTTTTCCGCGTTTTGAAGGCCCGTTCACAATTGAACAAATTACGGGGGCAGTGGTTATATTAAAAAGAAATGATGGTCAAACGCTCAAAGCGAATGTGGACCAAATAAAACCGTTCTATAATCGCAGCAAAATGGCTGTATTTAAAGATTCGTTTCAGGATCCGAGGCAATCGACTAGCCAGGAAGATATACGTCAGCAAAAACAGCAGGAACCAGCTACAACGGCATCGAAATGTCAGAAGAAGAAAGCTCCCCCCCAACAAAGAAATAAGAACCAAAAAGGTGGTTTCAAAAGAAAGTCTCACGATGCAGGTGAACAAATCTACGAACGGAATTACGAGCGCACCAAGAGAAGAAAGCAGAATGGGCAAGGGAAGCCCAATGTATCCAAAAGAACTGTGGAATCATCGGACAGGTGCCTGAGAAGCAAGAAACGTCGATTGCAGCCTGAGAATCAACTTCCCGAATACAGCAGGAACCAGGACAAGCAACGAGCAAGGGCCCAGGAGAGAAGGGCCCAGTCCACCAAACGTCCAGCGGAGCAACCTCCTCTACAAAGGAAATTGCCGAGGATACAACGACGGAATTTCAAAAGAAAAAGAGACGAGCAGGCTCCGAAAGAACAACGAAAAACGAGGAAACTGAACCAGGCCACAACTTACTCAAGTTTTAAAGATTGGGCCAAGAAAAGGATGGACGATCATAATAAGATAAGTACAATTTCGTATTCAAAAGTTTAGTTAATTTTTGAGTATACTGCAAGTTGCAGGGCTGATTTTACCTCAAGCGAGGTTGACTTTTACGCCAAGTGAGCGATAAGTCCTCATATGGAAAGTAAAATGTTTTGTTAAAAGAAATTGTAATTTTCAAAGATTTAAAATCACTTAATGTTTTGTAAATAGATTAATTCTGTAAAAGCAATGAATTGCTGAAAAGAATATGTTAACTAAATGATTTTGTATGACGCTTTGTCTAAAGACTTGTAAAATGTCTAGAATGAAAATTCGGAAAATTGAAAAACACGATTTAGTCTGTAGACTATTAATTCAATGTAATTTGATATTTCAAGAAAGTACCTTGAGAAAGGAATAGGAAGCACTTGCTGTAAGCTTAGAAATTTAACCTATATTTCTGTAAGCTTAGAAATTTAACCTCTATTTGCATTTCAGGATTGCTATGAAATTGTTAATGTGTTATGAAATGTAACAAATAATATTATGCTAGCAATGCACGTTAAGTGCAATATTAATGTGAATGTTGTGTGCAAACTGCGAATTTGTATGCATGAAAAGTTAAAGATTGACTATTTTAGAATGCAAGTGTTAATTAGGCTCTCCACCAAATACACTTAAAGTGTTAGACATAAAGCTAGTGAGAACCTTAGGATTAGCTGGTTATAGGGCGTTTTTTTCAGGTCTCGTATGTCAAGTTCTAACTAATGTTAGTCGATTGTAGGTGGAAGAGTTGAACACCCCCGAACACATAAAAACCCGCAATGGCGGTTTGCTTTACATCCAACACCGGTGAGAGAGCATACGGGGGAAGAATTTAATTGTGCTTGAATGATAATGTGTGTGTGCAAAATTACACAGAAAAAAAAAAATAAGGATTTGTACCACTTAGAATTATTCTGTTATTATGTCATACTAAAGTTGTTTTCCTTCCAGATTTTGCTGGAAGGAGTAAGACTGTTTGAAGAATAAGACTTGAAAAAAAAAATGTTGAAGATTGTTGTTCCAGAAAATTTCGTCTGTATTTTACACAAACATATATTGCCTTGTAAGAGTTGGCCTAAGTTTAGAACAGTGAAATTTTCGACTATTTAGAATTGCTAGTTTTCAACATGGTCCGTTTGGACCAAAGTAGTTTAACTATCGCAATTCTGGCGGGAAGTTTGTAAGGTTTTAGTTAAACTAACCAAGTTTATTTTAATTTAAATCTTTTCTATCTCCTCTCTGCTTCAACTTCCTGTCAGAAGAAGCGCGCGTTTTTAGCTTATGCTAATTTTTGAAGTTCAGCCAAGCACTATTTAAGCCAGAGGTAGAAACCTCTCGGTGTGTGAGAGCTTTGCCTCAGATCACGGTCACGCTGCTCAACGTTCGCCTGACCAGCTAGCAGTTTAAATTTATAAGCCATAGTGCTTACTACGTGATTGCATTGTAAAATAAATTAAAGTGCGGTAGTATTTAGTATACCTTGCTACGCACCCTTTTAGATAGAGGCCAACTTCCGCGAATTGCTCTGCGAAGCAAAGTTTAATTAAGTTCTATTTTAGGTTTAGTATTTAAATTTATTTGATTGTTAAGTTCGACCAAAGTGTGGTCTTTTACTTTCTGTATCTCTCCCGAATTGGGAGGTTTGTTATTAATAGTGAATTAATAAAAGAGGATTTCAAATCCCTTCACGTGCAGTTATTCTCCAGCCCAGCAGTTACACCAGAACATAGCGTACCTTCCGCTCCCTGTTCCAGTTCAGGACTTAGAACGTAAGGATAAGAACCCTTTACAGAATTTACCATGTTCTCAAAGAATACACACAGAATGCTAAGTCCTGATAAGCTTTACGTAGTTCATTCATTTAATGTATTTTAGATCGCGCTTTTATCATTTAGGTTTACAATACTTGAATCAAACGGGTTTGACAGAAAATTTTCTACCCTTCAGGATCTGTATTTGTGAAACACTGTTTTCTGAGTTCTTTGTGGAGGTGGAAATGTAATACCTATACCCCGTCTTTTAAGGTTTCCACCTTCAAAATTTTCCATTTGGGATAAATACATTATGTTCACACAGAGTTATAAAAAAACTAATGGAAAGCTTACATTAAGAGTCTTTAAATGGAAAGCAAGTGGTAACTGTACATTGAAAAAAAAAGTAAAGAAAGCATTTGTCATGCTTGTTATCATACAGAGGCAGATCGGTTAAAATGACAAGGGTTAATCTTTCTGCTGACTAGAAACCTAAATTTTAAAATTTTACTAAATCATTTTAAGAAAAATTTTTAAAATTTGTCGTATACTTAACTTGTAACGTGTCGAAATGTCGAGCAAAAAGATTTAAGCCTCAGCAAAAAGGATAAACTGTTAAAAGATTTTTAATATTCTCTGTAACTGCAGGAAGAGAAATCTACATTTAAACTTCATGTTTCCTAAACAGTAACAAAGAATTATAATTAACGGCGAATTAATAAAAATGCCAATGGCTCAATGAAGCTCAAAAAAGAGAAAATCGAGAGACGTTGAAATTGCTTTTATAGAATCGTTTAAAGCCATAAAAATATTTTTATTTCTACAGATTATTTCACTAGTTTGCTAATGCTAGGAGAAGATTTTATATCAACTGACATATGGCTCAGAAATTGGAGAAAGTTTTTTATTTCCAATGGCTAGGCAAAATGTTAGGACGAACTAAAATCTTACAAATAAAGGTTCGAATAAAACAATAGTGACAATAAAAATGGTTGTATCTCTTTGCGTAAGAGAAGATGGAAATTTACACACGTTAATATATTAAATTTAACATATTCATTTCTAATGGAATTGAAATAAAAAATTATTGCCGGGAAAAATAATGAAATTTTCGTAAATAATTATTTTACCGTTATTATATTATTATGACGATTGCCTTAAATTTCTCTTACTTTCAAAGTACGATAGTAAATAAAATTTTTCGTTCGATTATCTGCTATTAAAGGCTAGCTTTTAATTGAAGTTTACATTAATCAATAAAAACAGAAAACTATTATTTTGTATTAGATAATAAAAACTCAATTCTACCGAAATAAAGAACAATTCTTTTAAAAAATAAAATATACCTAGCTACTTGGGGTTACCTATACATTATTTAAACGCTAGCTTTTATGTTAAAACATCAGATAACACAGCAACTATGTTCTTAATTAAGAAGCGCCGAAACGAAAACGGTGCTGCCACTAAACGACTATGGTCGTTCCTGATATGCCGGGCAAAATATATTAAATCGAAGGTGACATGCAGCAGCGGGTTAGCTAGAGAGGGCAAGGGGGACATCCATCCATCCAGGAGGCGCTAAATTAATGTTACGAATTTTAGAAAAATGTTTTTTCCATTCTTGGCAAACAGGAGGGGGCGCGAAATCTTCAGCTGTTACAGGTCCTTGTAAACTCTAGTTTTGGATGTGGTGTGCAAGGAAAAAAATAAACTAAACGGCTAAGTTCATCTACAGAAACGAATAAATTAGCATGAAATATTTTATTTTAATGCTATAAAGTGCATTCTTACGCATATTAATTTCACGGGGATTTTGTTTCGATAACAATGGAACGATTACGCAACTTAACAATTTTTAAAATGTAGAAGAGATACTCTTCTTAAAAACAGTGTACTACACACCTGTTCGATAGCTGGTAGATTTTCTCGGACCTCCTCTGCAACTGTGATCTTAAATGGATAAGTTCCCACAAGAAGTGAGAATCTCCCTCTTTCACGCAGCCCGCCCTTACTTGTACTTCAGTTACGGGTATGAGCACCTGGTATCGGATGATCTCCACTTCAGCGGCACCCGTCTTACTCGAGCCACCCTGTAGGTAGGAAGAAAGAAGAAAAATTGCATTAAATAATTTGGCAAGCTTTGGAAAGTTTATTTTTGAAAAACTTAAGGTAATCGTATTGTCGAGTTTGAAAAGTGTCATGGCGCTGGCGCTTGCAGTATTTTGGTTACAATATGAATTACAGTTGAACGCGAACTTAACGAATCACCCAGGACCAGCGATATCATCCATTAGATTTTCCATTTAACGAATTACATCGGACGATACTAAATAAACATACAGATATACATCGAAAGACAGAAATTACGTATTCATACCAATCAGAAGATCTAGAGAAGTAAAATGAATAAGTGAAATCTATATTATAACATAGAAAGTGTAATTACAGAATTCCAAAAATTATTTTTATGCAATAAAATTATCTTTAGGAAAAAAATAATATCAAAGTCTGTCATTTTTCAGATTCCTTCATAAGTTTTTGGAAACTGTTAAATATTTAACATCTTATTTCCTACTTTATTAAGCTTTTTCTTTTATTTGAAGCCTCGTGATCCGAATGAGATGATTTGTTTTCATTTCTTCCCTATATCAAACAAATATAGAGACGACACAATTGACTGCATACTTCAATATCACTGGAAAAGGGTTGCTAAGTAAACTGGCAGATAGATATCTAAAATGAAAACTGGAACTTCTAAACAATGCATTCTTCCCTATTTTCTACAACAGCGATCTTCAAACGTTTTTCATCGCGTATCCCAAGACGAAAATGCTTTCAAGTTGTACTCCTTACAATGTCGCTGCGTTTCGTTTCACTAGCAGAATGTAATATATTTCACATATAGCCAATACAGGTTTTAAAGATGGTGCATTTACGATGTTGAGCTTCCAAGACGCTAGTGTATAATATAATATAATACACTATAATATAATATAATATAA
>KK117796.1:254285-271831 GCA_000611955.2 Stegodyphus mimosarum
GTATAATATAATATAATATAATACACTATAATATAATACACTATAATATAATATAATATAATACACTATAATATAATATAATATAGTGCAGCGGTTCTCAACCTTTTGACTAACGCGTACCATCTAAACAAAAATTAATACCACCACTACATTTTACAATGATTATTTTTTAATTTCTCAATAAAAATATTAGAATAAATATATTTCGTAATTTGCGTAACCTATTGGCTATTTGTGTTAAAGATGAACACGTAAAAAGTATTAGATTAAAAATTGGTTATCATTTTAATTATCTTTAAGATTTTAATTTAACTTATAATACTTTAGTTCTAAATTTTAGTGCAAAATTTGGGCCTGTTTAAGGGAGATCAGTTTCTTTATGTCTGGTCTTATTTCACTTAGTTTTAACCGTAAATTAGGATACACTTTTAATTTTATTTTGTATTTATTTCTTAAACATGACATGGAGGACAATCCTTGTTCACACAAAAAGGCTGTGCAAAAGGCAATAAAAATTTAATAGCTTTATTTGAAATGCCTTGAATTTTTTTTTCGGCTCAGTCAAAAGTTTGCAAGTGTGCTATTTTTGAAATCTACCGTTAGAATTCGATCACAGGAAATTTTAATCAATTGTTCTTTTTCTTCACGAGATAAAATTTTAGGTACACTTGAACATAATGGATTTCTAATCCAATTTTCTATTTCATTATCCTCAGGAAAATACATATAGAAATTATTTATCAATGAAAAACAATGGCTTTTCTGTGGGATGCTTATTCTTCTTTTATTTTCAAATTACATTCGGTTAGAAAACTTTGTAAAAGTGGTAAAAAGTTTAATATATACGTAGGCTATTTTTTTTTCAACCTCCGATGGGCTATAAAGAAAAGACAGGTGAATATATGAAAAAGATTTTATTACCAAAAGTAAAGTACAATACAGGTTAGGTTATTTCTCATAATTGCCTTGACGATTGAGGCATTTGTCATATCTATGAACAAGCTTTGCAATAAATACCCTCTTCGTAAAATGTTCCCGCCAGTGATTGGAAGTGAGTTGTGACGGTTTCTTTGAGCTCTACATCATTTTGGAAACGCTGCCCCCCAAGCCACTGCTTCAGTTCAGGGAAAAGATGAAAGTCACTCGGCGCTAGGTCGGGACTATATGGCGGGTGTTCGAAAATGTCCCACTGAAATTGCTGAAGGAGCCGTTGGGTTACACGAACGCTGTGAGGACGGGCATTGTCGTGGATCAGAACAATTCCAGAACTCAACATGCCTCTTCGTTTGTTTTGAATAGCTCTCCGTAAGCGTTGCAAAGTTTCACAATATGAATCTGCATTAATTGTTGTTCCAGGCTGCATAAACTCCACAAGCAACACTCCCTTTTGGTCCAAAAAACAGTTGCCATAACCTTACGGTTGTTGAAGGTTCGTTTGAATTTTGTGGGTCTCTTTGGAGAATTTGTGTGCATCCATTGTTGTGATTGTCGTTTCGTTTCAGGCGTGTCATATTGAACACATGTCTCATCACCCGTCACAATGGATTTCGAAAACTCTTCTCCGTCAGTATTGTAACGGTCAAGAAACTCCAACGCTGCAGCCATTCGGCGAGCTTTGTGGTCGTCAGTCAACATCTGGGGGACCCAGCGAGCGCAAACTTTTCTGTAGCGCAACTTTTCAGTAACGATAGAGTACAGGGAAGATCTCGAAACTTCCGGAAATTTCATCGATAATTCACTTATGGTGATCCTTCGATTTTCCTTAACCGCTTGGTCAACTCGTTGAACAATGTCGTCTGTAGCGACAGACTTGCGTCCTTGACCCCCTTCATCATGCACATCAGTTCGGCCATCTTTAAACTTTCGACACCATTCACGAACAACGCCATCACTCATAAAGCTGTCTCCATACACTCGACTCATTCTTCGATGAATTTCCGCTGCACTGTTCCCTTCTGCCTACAAGAAACGAATAACAGCTCGCAATTCACACTTGGCGGGAGAATCAATAGCGATAGCCATGTTTACGTGACTGCAACTCAACAGAAAATGGCGTGTTAAACTCGCCATTGACAGAGCGTGTGGAGGGGGAGATGCGCAGTCGCCTACTACGCACACCAACCACCTGCCATATGCCTGGCCATTATACTGTACGATCGGAGGTTGAAAAAAAAAAACAACCCTCGTAGTATATAGTAGTGGTAAAAAGTTCCAATTCTTTGATTATTAGCTCGAGTTTATTTATCATTGCATTTATTTCATCTCTAATGGTAAACAAATTAACACTTTGTCCTTGTAATCCTAAATTTATTTCATTTAACTTTCCATAAATATCAATTAAATATGCTAAACGCTCCAACCATAATTCTCTAAACAAACATTTTTTGCAATTTAAATATTTAATGACAGGAAAATTTGAATTTCTGATAGAAATTCAAAAAGAAAATCTAAAACTTTGCCTCTGGATAACCAACTTTATTCGGAAGGTAACAAAAGCGTTTCATGTTCACTACTCATCTTTTGGCATTAAATGGTAAACATTCTTGAATTTAAAGCTCGTCTTTTAATAAAATTAACAGTTTTCAGAGCTAGATTCAAAGCGATTTTCAGGTTTTCGGGAACTGTTTTGGCTACTAAGCTTCATGATGAATAAAGCAGTGAGTAACTTTAGTTTCAGATCCTACTTTTTTATTTGAGAAATAACACCGGAATGTTTTCCAGTTAAAACTCGAGCTACATCACTGCATACGACAGTGCACTTATTCTAAGGAATATCATTCTCAGACATAAAATTGTCAATTACTTTGAAAATTTAATTTGCAATTGCTCTATAATGAAGAGATTCACAAAATAAATACTCTTCGGCAATTCGTTTACGTTCTTCGAAAGGTATATAAACTAATAATTGAACAAAATTCGCTATATCAGTATTTTCATTCAATTCCAATGCGAAATACTCTGTTTTATTTTTTGAATAACTGTCTCTTTTATAGCACTTCCCATTTCATGAATTCGTCGACTTACGGTATCATTTGATATAAGAATAATATTAAGTTCATTAGCTGCGTTTTCATTGAATAATGTTAAAACGTATCTTTAGCTGCTGGTAATGTAAGGTTTTCTCCAATAGTGTGAGCCTACCCAATCTTGGCAATTTTTAGGCTTACTAGGTAAGTAGCTTCCAAAGCTTTTTCACTTGAAGTAACAAAACCTTTCATTACTTGTTTACCACTGTAGAACTCCGCTGACTTCCTCTTAAAATAGTCTTCTGATTTATCCTTTTAAACTGTCATGCTTAGATTCAAGATGTCTTTTAAGAAACAATGGTTTCGTAGTTTGATTGGATAATAGTTCCCTGCAAACAACACATTGAGATTGAGGGTCCATTTCATCTCCATTCCAAGTAAACCCAAATGATAAATAACATTTGTTATATTTTCTATAAACAATTTTTTCTTTTCTTTTCAATATTCATAGTAGATTTTCCTGGATCCATCACCTGTGAATCATCACTTTTCCGCTTAGTCAATCCTAGCCATTTTTCCATTTTGAAAATCTAGGTTAGTTTTATTATTTTTTTTTCACAAGCATTTAAATGCACAGCATAATTACGAGTTCTTCAGAAACAAACGACGATATTCTCAAATCGCGTAGAAAAGTACGGAAAACAAAGCAACAAAAAGACAAATTATCTGCCGTTAGACAGCAAATCGACGTAAAAAATGTTTTTTTAAATTGAAAATAGAGCAATATGAGCCCGGAAATGGTGGCAATATAAAGTGTAGACATGCTGATAATTCGATCAACTCTAAGAGAATTAATGAGATGCTATTATCTTTTTATAGGAACTTATTTTTATTTCCTATTAAATACAATACCCATTTCTATTACTCCTTTTAAAAACATCATTTATGACAAATTTTCTTAGATCTATGGCTAAAAGAATATTTGCGAAAATATTTTGATAAAGACCTTGAACAAAGGTGAGATTGTATAATTTTACGAGTGTTAGAGAAAAAACTTTAACAGGATGTTGGAATATTTAATTTTTGAATTTAATTGTTAAAAATACTTTGTTTTTTTGCTTACCACCGGTTGAGAGCCGCTGATATAGTGTAATATTTTATGCCCTTTAAAGCCGGTGCAGTTATGATGTTAAGTTCTCCAGACGCAGTTAAAAACAAACACAGCGAGCAATGAAAGAACATCGCTCTCAAGCGATACATAATCATACACTCGCAAGTGATCGTCAGCCTACTTCTTTGATGTACCCCCAAGTACCATTTCGCATACTCCACTATGGAGACCACTGCCCTACAACACTGTGCAGACCAAAATGGGTTGTAACAAAAGCCCAGCATTTTATAATCAGGCACTGACAATATTTGGCATCATTTCTTACGATGATAATGTCTGATGAAACTCATGCCTTCAAAACCTTTCAATTAAAATCTTTGAATTTCGTAGTTCGAGATTTCATTTCCAGATCTTTTCGACAGAAGATTTGTCGGATTAATAAATTTTTACACTTCATTTTAAATGATCGATTATTTTCATATCTGAATGCTGATATTTACTTGTACAACGAGAAAAAAAGCAAAATTTTTATCCCTGTGCGTAAGCGAAGATAATTCTTACTTATATATATTTAAAGCTGATTATTAAACTGGCTTAGTCTTTCGGGAGTACTATTTAAAAGTTAAATGTTCAGTACATTTGGACTGCTTTTACTATTCATTAAATCAGGATAAAACATTCGTTAAATTGAGAGTTTTCGTTTAACTTTTATTTCCAATGTAGAAAAAAAAGGGAAAAATCATTAAATTGAGATAAAATTGTATTTGACAACGGAGTTAATTTTATATTCAACGTTATTCTAATAAAAACTCAAGAGGAATACATCAAAATCATAAGGATGCAATTTTAATTCGCTACAGTGAAACCACGATACTATGAGGGCCACTGAAATTTTTTAGGTACAGCCAAATGGTACAAGTTAACCTTACCAAACCTTAGGAGTGTCCAAAGTACAATGCATTTCTATAGGAGAATGTTTTAAAGATGAAATGTTTCAAGAGATTCATTTCTTGTAATTGATGGAAAATGGTTTTAAAGCCTCATCAACCTTATCTTCGAAATGAAAATAACGACCATGTAAATTTTGTTTTAGATTAAAAAATAGCCAAAGGTCCCGCATAGCAAGAATAGAAGAACAAGGTGGATGTTACATCACTTAAATGTGTTTTTGTTCAAGGAATTCTACTGTGAATCTCGCGGACTGAGAACATGAAATATCATGGTGATGCATGAAATCTCTAATTTTCATTTCTTAAAGAATTTCTGAAAGGCACTTAGTGATGCATCGGTTAACTGTAACTACCCTCTGTTTCTCTAACCTAAAGGCTTTGACTAGCCCTGTATTTCTGAAGAAAACTGCAAAAATAATCCTATAAATTAATGTTTTCATTAACATTATACTAAATTTTATCATATGCAGTTCTTCATGAATAATTTTATGTACAGCTGGGGATCCAATGTTAAGTTCCTTCTGTATCATTTGATAGGTACAGCGATTATTATTGATGAACATTTTTCATATTGTCGACACAATGTTTTGGGATTGCAGCCAACAGAGGTCTGTTTGTGTATTCGTCATCCAGGAGAGAATTTAAACCTTTATGAAATTCTGCAAATCACCTGAATACACTGGCAGGAGAGGGAGATTCATTTCCATATGCTAACTGTAGACGATGAAGACATACTTTTTAATTTGATCCTACTCACCAAATATAATACTGTGATAATGCTCTCGCCTCAGCTCCACTTTTCTTTCTTTCAAAATTTATTCTACGATAGATAAATTGATTAAATTTCTACGTTAAATAAATAGCAATTTGCAATTGTTTCCGCAAATTATCGTCTGCGGATAGAAAACAGTTCAAATTTACATATCTGATTAATAATAAGATACATTTCGCAAGAGAAGAACAGGAAGGATGGCCTTGCTTATTTAGATTAGCTGTATATAAGTCACGTGATCTCTGATGTTATCTAAATTCTTTGTTTGTATTAGCTATATATACGACGCGTGATCTATGAGATCATTTGAATGCATCTCATTTTCTTTCAGCGTATACTGTCTGCGAATATCTCAAAAATTTCAGAGTTACCTACATATAACATTTGTGTTTTTCTCATCATTCTCGAGAAGCATTTAACTTCTGAAACTGTACCAGCCATTTTGTTGAAAAATAGTTCAGCTGAATGGCTTCTAATTTCAGGACAGTACGATGGTACTACTCGTAAATAAAGGAGCTAAATAGCTCGAGAACAAAAACAAATATATTGTACTTTTATTGAAACTAATTACATATTCACATTTTCTACTGCGGGGCAGTTTTAAAATCTGAGGCAGTAATGCTATGCTCCGTGAGACAAGGCTGACTACCACTTTCTTGAAAAACTAGAAAAGCCCAAAACTTGTTTCGATATTTTAGCAAAAAATATATTATACTGGGAATTATCAAAATATTAAGAAATGATTACTTATCTATATTGACAGATACATATTACTATGGCCATGCTTGCTTTTAAAATGCATGACTGATCAATTTTAATTACTTAAAACAGGTTATTAGAAATTAATTGTGAATTAAATAATGTGAAATAGTATTTTTAAGGATACTTGAAAATAAAATTAACTTTAAGGGTACAGTTCTGTCGAAGATATTGAAAACACCTTTTGTGTTAAAAGTAAGTATCCTCTTATCAAAGTTATTGAAGTATTAGTTATGTGACATATTCCTTGAAATTTCAATATATAAGGAATTTAGCAAAATTTAGAATTTTCTTAGATTTTTCAGTTTATTATTTTATTATCAAGTCTGTTTATGAGGCTAAAGGAAAACTTAGGAGATCTTAAAATTCTTACCATTAGTTTTTTCTTTTGCCTTATTCGTTCTTTACAGAGAAAAACAACAGCTGCTTTGAAGACGAAACACATCGCATGCAGTTCTAAGCCTTTTTTGATTTTACCTAGGAATTCAGAAATATTCAGCCATTCGACTCCTCCATAGTACAACAGTTCTCCGGGACTCAAATCTACGTGCTGCAAGGGTGAAATTTAGAGTTACTAAGATAAGAACTAAAGCTAATTTCATACACAATAATGAAAAACTATAATATCCAGGTCATGAAAATATATTATTAAGCACTCCTCTGCACTAAGCATTTGAATGCTAATATATAAGAACAAAAAATATAAAAATCTCTAATTTAGTGCTAAATAACAAGTACAAAATTTCAATTGAAATGTAGAATTATACGTTATATAACCTGAACGGACAGTTCATAAAAAATATATAAGTAAGCAAATTCGTGAAACTTTTGCAAACAAAAATTTAGTCATATTGATGATTAAATGCAGCACTGAGATTGTCTTTAGCTTTCTCAAAGGCTTTCGCTAAGAAATCCAAAATTCTGAAACTGCCCTGGAAGAGAAATATTTTCTTGATTTGAACATCAAAATGTCCCTGTTGCTTTAGACCTAGATTTATGTTCTTTTAATATATTTATAATGTCTTAATTTCGTAGGCATATTCAACAGGCACATACACTAACCAACCAAAACATAATGACCATCCCCACATTTTTCAATGAACTAGTTTGGAAAACGTGGAGGGCACGTGGCTAAGTGGGAATGGTATTTAACTACTGCTGGAGAAGATAAGAAACCAATCAACTCCTTTGCTCTCACACTGGGATTCAATCAGGTTCACTCATCACCAGGCTCATTGTGGACGTATTTCAGTTTTACGGGGAAATATTGCAAAAGCAGTAGAAGTTCTGTTTAACAATTTCTGTATCAAGGTATCAAAGTCAGGAACTATTCTTCCAGGAGAGTTACTTTTGCGAGTGATAAGAAAAGCTGCTGAACTAAGCGAATTGGATAGAGGGCAGATTGTAATGGCCCGAAGACTCGAAATGACTGTTGACCGAGCGAAGACTGTTGACCGAGCGTCATTGTCAACTACGCCTAGAATGGGCTCCGGAACATCGAGACGGGACCATGGATAAGTGGAAGACAGTTGTCTGCTCGGATGAATCATGATTTCTTATTCCTCACGTCGATGGTCGTGTCAGGGTGTAGAGTCATTATTTTATTTTGTAGCAGGAGGCATGAGAAATGAGCACTGCCCTCGCTGGGACTCGAGCCTGGACCTCTCGAACACGCACCGAGTGTGCTACCAGTACACCATGAAGGCATGATGGAAGGAGGGAGAAAATATCTTATATATTCCCCCTTTTAAAGGGGAACTGGGGATTAGGAGATCCAATCGCCAAATCCTGGTGGTGACGAATTATTGTCCACCAACTTTTACTTCGGACGCCACCGTAAAGTCATTAGGTTATTTTGAAGAAGAAGACAGGAAAAAAAAGAGCAGTGCCCGCGCTAGGACTCGAAACTAGACCTGCCGATTGTGCTCTGTCTGCTACTCCATGAATGCATATTGGAAGGGGGGGGGAGAGAAAATACTTTAAAAGCGTACATCGTCTTCCAGGAGAAGTTGCCCCTCGTTTATTAGGTCAGATACATGCTGGTGGTGGCGGTATTATGCTTTGGGGCACATATTCATGGCGCCTTTGAGACCCATAGTTGTGGTAGAACGGACCATGAAAGCTTCGGACTATTTGAATATAACTGCGGATCAGTTGCACCACCTATACATGGTGTCTGTATTCCCAACTGAAAGTGCAATCTCCTTGCAGGACAATGCCCAAAGTCACAAGGCTTTAATTGTGTTGGAGTGGTTCGAAAAGCGTAAGGATGAATTTTAATTAATGTCCTGGTCACCTAAATCGGCGTATCAATCCGATAAAGCGCATTCTGTTTTCATGTACCGGCAGCCCAGAGCTCAGATACCACCATGTCGGAATATCTCATTTTTGCGTGAACACTAATCAAACATTTGGACAGAACCTATCTCCAATCACCTACCAAGAACTTGTGGCATCCGTGCCAAGGCGAGCTGCAGCTAGTTTGCAGGCCAAAGGTCGCGCAAAGGCGTTATTGGGAGTAGGTGGTAATAATGTTTTGATTCTTCAGCGCATATATATATATTCTTAAGATGCTACAAAACATATTCTAGGCCGTATATACAAAGTGCACCCATAAAGTTGCAGAGACATTAGGTTATTTTTGGCAGCATTAGACATGAGAAATGAGCAAAGCCTTCGCCGGGAATCGAACCACGGACCTCTTGGTTACGCGTCGAGCGTGCTGACCACTAGAACACGAAGGCGGGAGAAATACCTTATATACTTCCCCTTTTAAAGGGCGACTGGGGTTCAGGAGACCCAATCGCCAAATCCCGGTGGTGGAGAATCATCATCCACCCCTTTTTAGTTCGGGCGCCAGCGTAGAGTCATTACGTTATTTCGAAGCAGGAGAATGAAAAATGAGCAACACCTTCGCCGGAAATCGAACTACGGACCTCTCGGTTAAGCGTCGTGCGTGCTGACCACTACACCAGGAAGGCACGCGAAGAAGGCGGGAGAAATACCTTATAAAGTAACCGGACAAGTTCTTATAAATAAGAAAAAGATTACTAACGTTCAAATAAATTTGTCTCTTTCAAAATAATCACCAGAGGAATCTCTAACATTTTTTCAATATTTCTTCAAGTCATCGAAAACCGTTTATAGGCATTGAAACTAACCGTTCATAAAAACACACCTAATAGTTGATTTAATATTCCAGACATTTTCAAATCTCTATCATTTCATAGCCATATTCTGTTTTGGAAAATGAGAAAAATCATCTGGGAATAAGTTGAGAGAATATGGTAAGGGATTTATCATAGCAATCAAATGCTTAGGAAGATATTGTTTACAGACAAAGCAGTATGGGGCCGAGCGTTATCGGTTAAAGAAACCGAGGCCCAGAATAGAAAAGCTCCTTCCTAACTCACCTTATCCTGTTTCTCAATCGAAAAAGCACCTCTTTGTAAAAGTACTGATTAATTGATTGATTTTTAAAGACAAATTCATGGTGAATAAGTCTCTCGTAATCAAAGAATGCAGTGAGCATCACCTTTGTCTTTGATTTCGACATCCGCGCATTTTTTTTTTATCAGGAATAGATAGATGGTCCTTTCCAACGTGGCCTTTGAATTTTTGCTTCTGGGTCATACTATAGACCAGGTCATATCTCGCGTTATGATACACTTTAAGGAACTCTTGTCCTGTCTCGGTAGTCAGCAAATCTTCAAAACAAGGTTTTGTATCTTCGGGTTGCTGTTTTGTAAAAATCCGAGGCACAAATCGAGCACAAAATTTTTTATTTAAAGATTTTTAACTAAAATTAACTTACAGCATTCTTTGCTTATCTATCTCAAGTATGTCTGAAAATTGCTGACTTTTTACACGTCTATCAGCTTTTACCAAAGAGCGACTTTTCTCCACATTTTCCTCATTCTTTGAGGTTGAAGGGCGTCCTATCTCTGGTTCATCTTTAAAGCATTCAACTCCCATATTTAAAGCAGTTTTACCACTCATTCACTTCTCCTCTTGATAACGATGCGTCCCTATATTCTGTTCGAATGATCTCTAACGTTTCGGTTACCTAATATGAAGCAAAATTTTATTTTATAACATTGATCTATCTCAAAGGAAACTTTTTGCACCATACCTTCTCAGTGAACTAAAATGACTCCGGCGTTTTGATATGCAGACGACAAAATACCCAGTTTAAACTGGTTTTAACAAGAGTTGAGATGTTACTCTTTCTAAACATACATTTATTTTTCCACTGGTTTATTTTACAGTTTGGTCTTTTAATTTGTCTGATTACTTTATGGGTGCATCTTGTATACGGCCTTGCCGGTCAGACGACTAGATGATGCACAGCTTTTCCATACGCTTATAGAATATGACAGTTGAATTGTTTCATATGCCTTGGTAATTAAGAATTTATCGTTCATCGATTTTGTGTCTATAATGAAACTAATAGAAAATTTTATGTAATGGCAGTTATTAACGAAATGTATCACATGTTCCTACACTGTTTATTACAAATAATGTACAATACGACAACTAGGAGAAAAATAGCACTTTTCGTCTGTTTGAACTTCAAAATGAATTGGTTTTTATAGTGATGCTGAAAGACCTAACGTTTCTTTTTAAACAATGGTATGCATTTATTATTGCTGTGAATGAATTTTAAAATAAGTTTGCAAAACAGGTGCTCGCTGATCTTTTTATTTATTAATTAACACTGGACTTCCGAAAAGCAAAATGCGCAAATAATAGAGGAGCGACTAATCTTAAATTTTCTCGAATGCGAAATCTTAAAAGTTTCTCAAAAATGGAGTAGAAAAGCTTTTACTTATCATTAAAAGTTTTGAATTAAAGAAAAATTTTAATTTTGCATTTAATGAAAAACAAAGCTAATGATACAGTTTTTTTAAAAAAAGTCCACTTTATTAATAAAAAAAGGAAACAATCAAATCTAGAGAATGAAGTGCAAATCGATGATGAATGATGTATCGTGAAGTTCATCTTATTAATGTAACTTGAACAAATATTTGAGTAACATTTCACATTTCTTACATTTTCCACGATCCTTTTAAATCGAAGCAAATATAAGAGGGAGAGGACTGCTTCAACAGTTAGCACTCATAAACACTAAATATGGAGTCTTTAATTCTTGTTGGAAAGTTGAAAGTGAAACAGGCAAGACTGTCTCGAAATAATACTGATGATTTGAGCCCAATAAAGTCAATGTTTATCTTTTTTTTTAAAGATTAGGACTGAAATGATTCGTGTGGTGGAAAAAGGGCGAAGATCTGTGTTTTGGAAATTTTTCAAGATTTGTGGAACTTGAGGATTTGAATGACCTCGCTTACAATAATTAGCAATGAGTTCATCCAGAAGGCTAGTACCTAAAATAACCCTTCTTTTAAAAATCGATTTTTTGTTCCAGTTAGAGTTTCATATAACATACAAGTTAATTTCAGATTCATTTGTGCAAGACATCACAATAATCAATACCGTGAGTTCCATCCAGAAGTTAAAAAACTTCTGCTTTAAAAAAATTCTGAAAAAGAATAAAGACAGTGCACCATGCAAATTTTTATTTCTAAATTTATTTCTTAAAGCACTTTTCAACCGTTGAAGATTGGCTATCATTTATTCAAAATTTTCTTCAACGATCAATATGCATATTAACATGAATTTCCTCCAGCTCAAAACGCATTTCTTGAAAATATGTCGTGTGACTTCCTAGCTTGAAAGCACTCGAATTTCCAGCCGTTTAGAGATTATTATGGGCCATTAGGCTTTTGAAGTTACAGAGACAGAGGAGTGAAAGAAGGAAAATAAAAAGCATGTAAGTTCCCTCACCTGCCTGGAGCTCTTGTAGTGCTGCCTGGATAAGTGATCGAAAATGGCGCCATATTCTTCGTGGATTCTCTGCATCTCGTTGATATGCTCCGCCACCCTTTCCATTCCCTTCAGAGCCTCTGAAACAAGTCATTACACCGATGATCGAAATATTTCTTTGAATAGAAATTCGTTGTCAAAATTCATCGACCTATAGCATATATTCCAAATGAGATTTTATCTATTTAAAAGTTTTCCGTTTATACTTTTTAAAATCAAAATGTAAATTATCGCTGGATGATTTCATTTTAACCTAAGTTATTTTATAGCATATACAGAAAGCTATATGTAATAAGCTTAAATTTTGTGAATTATTTTCGTGTGTAGGGTGTAATTCAAACATCTTTGTATCACATTAATTTTGCAAGAGTTAAACTCTTTCTACCATTTCCTAAAAGTAGTCGTAAAATAAAAAATAAGAAACAAAATGATTTTCAATTTTAAAGGTAAATATTTCGTTTTATATTTCAAGAACTATCATTCTACAAAAACATCTTAGAGCACAGTTAATGATAAGCAGTTATTAATAAGTTAAGTAAGTTATTCATAACTTGTAGATTAAATTCCCGCATATCAGTTTAAATTAAGGTAAGTGTTAGAAGGAAGAAAATCAATGGAAATATATCTGAGATTACGGGCCATTATCCCAACATTTAAAAACGGAAAAAAGTTAATTACTAAATAAAAAATAATGGTATTTTTCCAAAATTAATTAATTACAATAATGGCTTGTTTTATCATATACTTATTTTTCACTTTTCACTTTTTTGGAAGGTAGCAGCTGAAGAAGAAAGTTCTATTTAACCTTCCAAACTTCTAGTCCAGCAAATCTGTGAAACTTACGCTGATTGTTCCTATATCTTCAACAGGTATTTTTTCTTTTTTACATAAGGAATTGAAATTAAAATAATTCTATTTACTAAATGTTTCATAACGGTTAGAAAATGCTGCTAGCCAAGCTGACACCGATAGACCTAGATTCGACTTCTCTGTAAAGCTTGATTGTTTATATTGTTTTTTCCTTATCGCGGACTCAGTCCGCGAATGCCATATCAGAATATGTCCATCTGTTTAAAAATAAAGAAAAAACATATTTATATCGCGCAGTATTTCAGTACCTAAAACATTTAAAGTAATAAGTGATGGTCTTTTGAGATTTTCTCACAGAAATGTAAGAGGAATATCGCACGATGATTTGCATGAAGATCGTTTCCTGGACAGGTTTTCGCAACTAAATAGTTTTTACTTCACAGATAAAAGTAGCTTGGTTTCTTTACGAAGTTCATTTTGTTCATTTTGAAGTTCATGTACCTCCATAATTGGTGTTGACTCGTATGTAGATTCACTAACTAAATGCAGTTTTCCTCCACTAGTTCAATTAAAAGGTGGATTCGGTTAAACGTGATTTTATTGCATTTATTATCATTTATTTGCTATTTCCCGACATTCAAGAATAAAGTTTAAATACTCGAACAATCAACCATATACATAAATGATTTGAATACAAGCTCTAAGAAAATATATTTAGCATTATTCAAGCATTAATAAAGAATAACAAAGGAGGTCTGAATGCCAGTTTCACATTTAATGTTTCATATCATAATAGTGATTGATTATATGATATTACGTAACAAAATCTTCAATAACTACATAAATGATTAAAATATATGCAGCGAAAATTCATCACCTCAAATTAAATCAGCATTTGAGAGAAAAATAAGTTACCAGAAAATATTATAATGGCACGTTTTATTGTACATCAGTTAAAATGCAATGCATATCTATAGTTATATTATTCTCTCTACAAATTAATCGCAAAGCAACAGATTTTTTGTTCATCTAATTTGTTTTTGATAATTTTTACAGTTGAGGAAGTTAGTATTTATTTATGTTCATACTTCGTAAAGTTTGAAAAGCCCATTTCATGCACTTATAAGTCTTCAAAGAGGAATAACTGGTACCTGAGAGGTGAAGATGCTCCTGAGAATTAGGGTCCGTGAGATGCTTGAGCTGCTGTAGAAGCAGCGGGTATTTCAGGATCCTTTGGATGGGCTTGATGAGGTAGGACTCCAGGGAGAAGGAGTGCTGGCCCTTAGGGTTGCGGGACTGCAAAAACTCCAGCAGCGCTGAGTTGCCCTCTCCTGCAGCTGGACATACATGTTCCTTGTTTCGTAAACCTGAAAGAAGAGTATATAGAATGTTCACTTCAGATAAAGAATATTCAGATACAGTATGTTCTCAGTGTCGTAATAGAAATGAGCAGGAGAGAACGCATTAAAATCAGAGTGAGAAATGGCAGTTAAAATAAAATGGTCTCCATAACCTCATTTTGGTATCTGTATGGTAGTTATGAAGAATATGTTATTTAGAACTATGAAAATAACACAATAGAAAAATAAGTATACTTTAAATTGCACTTGTACTATTTGCATCCAAAAAGATGGATGTATAAAGATAATAAAAGAGATAAAAACTAAACTGAATTGCTTATGAATAGAAGATGTATATAAAAGGAGAATATGAATGAAAACAAAATCTTCTTCCCTCTGCAAGAATTGCAAAAAGGTATTACAGAAAAAAATATAGTTGCTCATTTTCTTATTATCACGACTACAGTAGTAATAGTAAATTAATTTAAATGCGTAAATGGACGAAACACATTACAGATATTCGAAACGAGTAGTAAAATTCACAATCAAGAATAAAACTAAAAACCTGACGTGGACACCACATAACTTCCTTGCACGGCCTATCAAATGATACACATTTTTTGCTGCATTTCATTTAAACTTATTTTCTCGAATTTCATTTAAGGTATAGGTTTCTCATTCAATCAGTTCAATTCTCACTTCACGGCAAGGCAAAAATACATAAACACACAAAACATCTTCATTAAAAACTGTAAAATACAGAAAAACATAAAAAAACCAAATACAGTTAAAAACAACTGAAAAAATATTACAATTAAAATTAGAGTTTCTACACAAAAACAAGCAATTCGACGAGCGGGCAGGAAGACAAAAATTTCGGAACACAAAACTGAAAGTTAACTTTTGTTCACATTGGATAATAAGACACTGACGTTGGTGCACCAAATGATTCAATTCACTATTCTACAAAGAGTTTCATATATTAACAAATGCCGACCTCGTTAGGCTTAGCGGTGCTTAAAATTTTAAATTGTTGATAATTCTAAAACTTTTGCTTTCAAATTAAATAAAGGCATAAAAACCTTAACCGGAACATAAGAACAATATAACTCAATTACGTTTAAAGAAAAATGCACAATTTACCAATATATAAGAATAAAAAACGTTTGGTGCGGCCGATTGAAATCAAAAAAGGAGGTGAACAACTACATGGTATAGCAGTCCCATATATATTTCAACTTCGTAAAATACAACTTTTTAACTTACTTACCGCTATTTCGTGCATGGAAGTAAAAATTATAGCATTTACTTAAAATAAACACTAATTAAGAAATAAAAAGTTTTGTTTTCTACAATAATATTAAACTTGATTAAAAAACTAGAGGTATAAAAATTATTATCAATGTAAAGTATCATTAGTTATGGTTCTCCTTTTTTTATTGGTTACGACTATTTCAAAATTTTATATTTCTTCCCTTACAAATAATTCATTTTATTTCTCTCTCAGATTACTCAACATTTAAATTCTAACACTAAGAAGGAAAGGTCGTAGAAAATTGAAATTTAGAGGATCGATAGATACGTTGGTCATATGAAAATAATCAAAAGATGGGAAAACATATTCAGTTACCTCGCTTTATACAACACAGAATGCGATTTCTATCCGCAGAAATACATGCACTATTACACCTTGTCATGCTGCTAATGAGATGATTAATAACTGCCTGAGGAACGTTTTCCATGCTTCTGGAAAACTTTGTAAGGATGGCCGTATTCCTGGCTTCCCAATCAAATCAAAATAATGCTGAGATGTCAGTGTACCAGAAAGAAAAACTAAAGGTGACTTGACTAACTAAAGGACACCTGTTGTGTCGCGAATTCTGTGTTTTTAATTTAAGTGTTTTTAATGATTTAAGTAATCCATTATTTAAGTATTTTATTTGTATTTGTATTTGGTTTTTTTAAGTTTGAAATTGTGAAGAGCGTAATGAATATATATATTTGGAAAGTGTGTACTTAAAATCATTAAGCAATTATGTTTTCCTTCAACGGTCAATTTTAACGCAGAGAGGGGAGCGTCTTCTAACGGAAGTAACATCTGTGGGAAATGCCTTTTAAGATGACAGTTGCAACACTGAGTAGTATATCGTTGTTCTCTTGTCTTTGTTACCAATCTGAAAGTGGACACTGTAGCCGGACCTCCCGCGGTGATGTCGCCTTGTTTATGGCCTCGCTGGAAGTTGTAAATTGAATCTTTGAAAGGGCAGTTTTTGTTGTTTCTTATATTTTTCGCTTGTTAGCAGAGGGGGTCGAATGTTTAGTTTCCAGTTTTTGCAGGTGCTACTGTAGACAATGACTTAATTCTGATTCGTTTGGGGGTTTGAACTTGTCCTATTAAATTATATTGAAAAGTCTCGGATTGGCAAGAATTTAATTTTATGTGTAACTTTGGACCTATAATTGTAGGTGGGAGGAGAAACCGAGTTTTCCTCGGTGGTTGCGCGAGTTTTGAAGTCAGTTTTTACCAGAGTCTTCGAGTTTTTGGAGTTGAATATTTAGCAGAGAGGGCCTTTGGCCTGCGGCCAGGCCTACCCGGGCTTGGGTGGCTGGCGCTAGCGTTCTGCGGACGAACTCGGCTTTTAGCTGAGGAGATTTGCGATGCTGCACTTGTACCCCGACGGGTGGCTCACGTTTGCGATGCGGCATGATGTGATTAATAGAGAATTTTCTTCTAATTTGCGAGAAGTAGAACTCAGAGCGAACTCTTCCGAGTTTGAAGCGGGTTTTCCCGTAAAACGGAAGTGTAAGGGCTCGTACCTAAATGAAGCTCTCTGTTCGTGAGAAGGAAAAGTATCATCGTTCTGTACCCGGAGGTTCTCCTTCAACTTTAATGTTTTAGAATTTTGATTGCCGAGTTTTCATCTTTGAAGTTCTACAAGAGGTCATTTTTCGTGG
>KK117796.1:272089-332613 GCA_000611955.2 Stegodyphus mimosarum
CAACGGCGGAATTCCTCTGCAGCCTATAGCTTCTTATCATGATGATCCCGAAAGTCAACTGTGAGTTTTTTTTCATAAGATTATATTTTTTTTAGTAGTTTAATTTAAACTGTTCTTCCTTAATCTGGGGAGAAAGAGGAAAATTTAGTTGAAAAATAAGAAAAATAAAGGGGGGAAGAAGAAGATTGTTTGTGTCTTGGTAGAATTTAAAGTTTTTTCTCTAGTATTTAACATTGGTGCCGTGACTTTCGCGACTGACAGACCACAAGGAATATGTTATTTTGAATTCTATTATATGCAATTTTTATTTTATTTTGTATTTTGTGTGAATATTATATTTTTGGATATAAGTAATGAAATGCTTTGCCCTCTCTAAGATATTTGATCATTTATCACTTAATTTGAAGTGTTTGAAAATTGAATTTTCGTTAATGGCTTCATTTTGATAATTGCATTTTTTTAAGTGATTGTTTTGGAAATTTCTAATTCTAATGAATTGACTTAATGTTAGAGCAGTATTTATGTGATCAAGAAATAGTGATTATTTTTAATTGCTTGAAGTATGGTTATAGATTTATGTAATTTGTGCCTTTGAAGATGAGTTAAAAATTTGGGTTTTGATTTTGTTTTAGAAAAAAAAAACTGAATTGTTAGTATCTTAAACTTAGTTTTGGTTAGATTTGTAAAGTTGCGCGGGAACAGTGATAGTTAGCTTAGAGATTCATTGATTTTTTTTGGGGGGGGGGAAGTTAGTTTTCAGCTGGAGTGAAGTTTCTGTCTTGTTTTTATGAGTAACTGAATTTCTGCCTATTTTGTGAAGAGTTATTGTTGTCTGAGAAAAGTGTAAACAGTAGAAGTTTGGTATTTTACAAGTATTTAGAATTGCGAATTTATGAGAATTTTGGAGAATTTTGGTGACAAGGTAGAATTTGTTGTGGTGTAATTTAGGAAATGAGGGCACCATTGTTAAATACTAGAGAAAGAACTTTAAATTCTACCAAGACACAAACAATCTTCTTCTTCCCCCCTTTATTTTTCTTATTTTTCAACTAAATTTTCCTCTTTCTCCCCCAGATTAAGCAAGAACAGTTTAAATTAAACTACTAAAAAATATAATCTTATGAAAAAAAACTCACAGTTGACTTTCGGGATCATCATGATAAGAAGCTATAGGCTGCAGAGGAATTCCGCCGTTGAACTGGATCTTGGTAATGAGCTACAATAAAGTCCACGAAAAATGACCACTTGTAGAACCTCAAAGATGAAAAGCCCGGCAATCAAAATTCTAAAACATTAAGGTTGAAGGAGAAACCGCTGCAGATGAATTCCGCCTTGAACTGGTCCTAGGTAATCAAATTCAAAAAGTCCACGAAAAATGACCTCTTGTAGAACTTCAAAGATGAAAAGCCCGGCAATCAAAATTCTAAAACATTAAAGTTGAAGGAGAAACCTCCGGGGACAGAACGTTGATACTTTCCTTCTCACGAACAGAGAGCTTCATTTAGGTACGAGCCCTTACACTTCCGTTTTACGGGAAAACCCGCTTCAAACTCGGAAGAGTTCGCTCTGAGTTCTACTTCTCGCAACTTAGAAGAAAATTCTCCATTAATCACATCATGCCGCATCGCAAACGCGAGCCACCCGCCGGGGTACAAGTGCAGCATCGCAAATCTCCTCAGCTAAAAGCCGAGTTCGTCCGCAGAACGCTAGCGCAAGCCACCCAAGCCCGGGTAGGCCTGGCCGCAGGCCAAAGGCCCTCTCTGCTAAATATTCAACTCAAAAACTCTCTCGAAGACTCTGGTAAAAACTCTCTTCAAAATTCGCGCAACAACCGAGGAAAACTCGGTTTCTCCTCCCACTCACAATTATAGGTCCAAAGTTACACATAAAATTAAATTCTTGCCAATCCGAGACTTTTCAATATAATTTAATAGGACAAGTTCAAACCCCCAAACGAATCAGAATTAAGTCATTGTCTACAGTAGCACCTGCGAAAAACTGGAAACTAAACATTCGACCCCCTCTGCTAACAAGCGAAAAATATAAGAAACAACAAAAACTGCCCTTTCAAAGATTCAATTTACAACTTCCACCGAGGCCATAAACCAGGCGACATCACAGCGGGACGCCCGACAACAGTCTTCACTTTCAGCTTGGTAACAAAGACAAGAGAACCACGATATATTACTCAATGTTGCAACTGTCATCTTAAAAGGCATTTCCCACAGATGTTACTTCCGTTAGAAGACGCTCCCCTCTCTGCGTTAAAATTGACCGTTGAAGGAAAAAATAATTGCTTAATGATTTTAAGTACACACTTTCCAAATATATATATTCATTACGCTCTTCACAATTTCAAACTTAAAAAAACCAAATACAAATACAAATAAAATACTTAAATAATGGATTACTTAAATCATTAAAAACACTTAAATTAAAAACACAGAATTCGCGACACAACACACCATTATTTCAGGAGCAGGGCCGGTATGATGTTTTCTCGAGTCCGTCATTCTCTCACTGATGGTGTTACCACATAGTCTCCAGACCAATTTCCAACCGTAAGTGCTTCCGAGGCACAGGCGAGACTGGTTAATAAAGACGATAATCCTATATTCTAGTCTGCACTATCACTTGAGTCTTTCAGAAAAGCGGCTTGGGGTCAATGTAACACTTGTCGCTAGTTACCTACTTATAGTCCAGTTTCATGCAAATAACACCTGGTGGTTTGCTCAAAATCTGCTGATTTCATGAGCTGAATATGTGACATCCATTTCACTCAAAAGAGAAGCATACTATTCGTCATTTTTGCAATCTGACGATCCATTCCAAAAGTTCGCCTGTTGCTCTCGCTTATCATCAATATTTTGACCTGCATGCACAGAGATCTATTGGTGTGATAAAACAACATCTCTGGTCAAGGATTTTATTTCTTTCTCCTTACGGCAGATGTTAAGATTGACAAACTTTGCGATCTTTTCGATCGATAAAATAAAGCCATAGCACTATCAAATTAAAAGACTCTATATGAAGTCTCCAATCAGAACGAAACTCATGATGACCCCGCTTTGAAACCATTTAAACCTCTCCTGTATGTCTCGCATTAAAAATTTGATCAGTTGCATGTGTTTGTTACACCTACAAACTACAATCTTCCGTACTTGCATTATCGTTTGGTCTTTCCTTCTTCATGCTTCACGTCAGTAATATTATGTGTATATTTATTTTCGAACTCACGCATACACATGAAAATTCTAGGAAACTGGTTTTAAAATTCTTACTTTGAGTTATTACAATATAAAGTGAGAGTATTTCTACAGCAGACTTTTGAATACTTTACAGCTTATATTTTAATGACTTCTCAAACAGTTTTATTTCCTCTCCCCCCCGTTTCTTTGCGAACTGCGATAACAATGACGAGGAAGGGAACGGTGGAATTTCAATGTTTATCAAGAGACAAGTGATAATAAGTGTGAATGAATCTATATCTAGGCATATTTAAAAAATTCAGAAAATTTTTAAGAATCGAGTAGTAATCAATCGGACCAATCAACTATGACGCGTGATTATTTATTTAAAAAAATCTACCGAAAAGCTTATGCCAAAAACTTCACCAAATCATCATTTTATTTTAAGAACAATATTTTATTTTGCCACCGGGAACAAACAAAACGTGTTAAACTTCTTGTCATTTCATTGTGTATGTAAGGAAAAAACCAAAATCTTTCCCCGAAACCTGTTCTATAGGTCTTCTCCCAAGCAGTCCGATCCGCAGATCGAGTTAAGTATATTTGTATTTGAATGTGAGAGAAGGTCTACTAGACACTGCTACTATTTATTAACTTCAGTGATAAAAAATCATCAAGTTGAAATACAATATGTTTATTCAGTAACATCGATATTATTATGCTCATTCGCCTCTACAGCTTTCTATTGGAAACCAGACAAAATTACGTACAGTTTCTTAGAGTATATAATACACAGTATAAAATGAATGCTGACGGCGAGTAAAGAAACATGTTTTAAGTACTTTAATAGTTTCATGAGAAAAATATCTTAAAACATATAATATCTAAAAAATATTTATCATGATTTAAAGATACTTATTAAATACACTATGTTTGTTTAAATATAAAGCAAATTTATTTCGTTAACATCAATAGAACAGTAATTTATAATTTAAGGCAACGATAACTTACGTTTTGCTCAGCAAAGAAAAAATAATTTAAAAAAAAGTTGTATGAAAATTTGTCTATTCTAAATATTTTATTTCTTTGTAAATTTGTAATACCGTATACTATTATGTGTTAGACACTTCTAATACAACATATATGAAGTGTGTTTTACTTATTATATGTATCATGTTATAAGGTATTTTCTGCATCCTTTCTGCATGCCTCCGTGGTTTAACGGTAGCACACTCAGTGCTAATTTGAGAGGCCCAAGTTCGAGTCCCAGCGAGGGCATTGCTAATTTTTCCTGTCTCCTAATTTAAAATAACCTAATGATATTACAATGTATTTATAGAAAATATTAATTTGGAAAATAAGAGTATTATAAATAATATTTATAAAATGAGAAAAAATGAATTGGAACGGTCTGTGAGACGAATGTGTTGTCGCAGATTTAAAATTGGAATTAATTGGATGAAAATAAGACTTTAACTTTGTAGAGTTACTAAGTTTTTTGAAGCAAGAGACATGAAAAATGAACAATGCCCTCGCCGGGACTCGAACCTCGGACCTCTCGAATACGCTCCGAGTGTGCTGGCCATTACACCCCGAAGGCATGTTAAGAAGGCGGGAGAAATACCTTATATACTCCCCTTTTTAAAGCGCGACTGGGGATTAGGGGACCCAGTCTCTAATTCCTGGTGGTGGAGAATCATCATCCACCACCCTTTTTTTAATTCGGACGCCACTGCAGAGACAATCGGTTATTTCGAAGCAGGAGACATGAAAAAAGTGCTGTGCCATAGCCGGGTCTCGAACATCGGGCCTCTCGAATACGCGCCTAAGTGTGCAGGCCGTTACACCACGAAGGCATGAAGAAGGCGGGAGAAATACCTTATAACTTGAACTAAAGTTTACAAGAATAATGTAATAATATTCAAATTACAAACTTTGATGTTTTGAAGAAACACAATTATTAACCTTCAAAGAACTACAGTACGTTTAACAGAATTACAGTTTTTCAAAGAATTACAGTAAATTTATAGTTTATTCAAACAGTATAAATTCAGATAAATATCCCTTACCTTTACATTTACTAGGATGTAGCACTTTCTGGGCTTTTGAATGACTAGCACAAAAGGAACTATACAGTTTGAACTGATCGGCATAGTACAGAAAAGAATTTCCTAGCGCAAACAAAACATTCTGAAAAGACAAAAATCAGTTATTAGTAATTACTCAACTCACATAGCACTTGGTATGTAATAAAAGATATTTGGGAGTCTTCATTAGTTTTCATCACAAAAGATCAACATACATTAAGTATTTGGCTGAGTTCTTGTATAAATTTGTTCTTGTATAAATTATACGTGGCTTATCGTGACTGAAACTAATTTTTGCGCACTGATGAAACAAACAGTTAATATGTTAAAAAAATACGCGCCAAGTGACCATATTAGCACAGCAGTTCAAATTTGTTTTAAAATCTGTCTTTCCACAGAATTTCAATGAGTACAAACATGTATGCAGTGATTAAGACTGTTGTTTTGCAAAGCTTTATTAGAAAAGCCTGACTTTTACTTTCATTTATTGAAACTGTGCGTGATACTGTACAATGCAGATATTATATTTTTTTATGCCTGTGCCATCTCTTGAACACTTGACAGGTCAGTAGGAATGAAAAGCTACACTGCAAATGAACTAATGCAATGCCTTTTAATGTTAATCTCTTTAATGTTAATAATATTTTCTTGAGCTTAATTACTAATGAATCATTTTCGATATTTACATTATACAAATATTGCATCATACATAGCATTCAGTATTATCTGTAATTTAATACAAACAAGGTAAGTTTTACGGCTACCAGTGAGTTACTATACATCTTGATTCCTTGCAACTTACAGATGCCCAACACATAAGCACAGTGAGACACAGTTTTAGTTGTGTAGAACTAATAGTAATTTGATTAAGAATATCTATTTCATTTTTAATAAACTTCAAAGTTAATTTTGCCCGATCCATTAAACTACAGTTCCACCCAGTTAATGAAAAACGTAATTTACCTTATTTCTAGATGTTTAGAAATTAAAATGAATCTGCTTTACAGCTAAATTCTTTATACATTGCATATTAAAATCGTCATCACTAACATACACCAATCATCATCATTAACATACACCATTAACATCATCAAAATTTATGAATCTAAATTAAAATTGGAATTAGAAAACAAAAAACATGAATTTTCAATTACGTTACCAAATATATTATCTATCTGAATAAGACAAGACATTCAGTATACTGAAAAAGAAGACAATGTTATAAAGGTAAATAGGTAATACAAATTTCGAAATATGCCAAGACTTTGAAAAAAAATAATGATTATTGAAGATAAAATCCGACATTCTTACTTTTCTTTTCATAAACGGCAGTCAATGTTATAAGTTGCCAGCGCATTGCATATTTAAGGGATATAAATTATGCTCCTTAAATGATTCAGAAGCTGTTATTAGGCGAAATGTCACAATTAAGAATACAGGATATTCAAAGAGTGACTTAAAAGTTCTGAAACCTTTATCTTCTGCCGCATAAAAACAAATGCGACAGATTTAAATTTTTTGAATTACCAAAAGTGGCAGTAATATTTAATAACACGAGCAATAAAATTTCTGTTTCAAATTTGCAGATCCAAGTCCTTATAATCTCAACAATGTGAGTGTTTTTCGCATATTATCTTCACATAAATTATTCTCACGTAAAGACAGAAGCGCTATATTTAGACCTCAATCTAAATTATGGCATTCTGGAATGGATTCGGCTTCCTATCCAAACAATTCGCAACCATCTTAAGTACTTAACTTCCCATCTGAACTTCATTGATAATAAAAGTGGGACGATATTTTTAAATAATCTGGAACTGCAAAAGAGGGAAGTCAAGAGTTCTTAACGAAAACACACTTTTCATGAAGTAAGAGCACTTAATGGAATGGTATTTCTCAAATATTTGCTCAGTCATGCTGAGGACTTCGTCCGACAAACATATTTAAGTTGAAGCTAAAATTTTCTACTTTGGTACCTCAATAAAAGAATTGTTTTTAAAGTACTATCTGTTGTTTATTAAAATTCTAACAACTAAACGGAGTCACTCTCATTACCAATTCTCGTAAAGGCTTGACTGAATGGACATTATTGCGCAGGTTTTCTTAACAATTTTTAAATTTGAGAAAGGTGGCTATAGGATTTGTTAAATATTGATGCTTGATCCGAACTTCTAAATATTGTGTAAATGAGGTACAGAATTTTATGAAAGTAGATTCAGGACGGAAAGGTTCTGTAATAATAAAATTTATTTTAAACTATCCTGAAAAGGAAAAATTCTAATTATTAGTATATATATATATATATATACATCGAAACTGTAAAATTTTAACTAGTACAATTTTAATTAGTTGAAAACGAAATGCTTTGCACTTTTATATGCAAAATTCGCAGATATATTCCTGAATATATTAAGGATGTTTGTTTATCATGCCTTTCAGGCCTATAATTCGATAACATTTGAGAATAAATCTGGGAAGAAGCTTTAAAAAATAATTTTTATGCTGTAAATGGCCGTCTGCAAAATTTATAAATGACTTTTAATGCATTTATTAAGCGCAATTCTGCAATTCTTCACTTTTAAAATTATTAAATTTTATTTCTACAGAAACCTCTCACTTACAGTATCGGAAAATTTTAATAAACACTCTACTTTATTTTAAGAGAATAACTGAAAGTAATATTAAAGGAAACCTAGAAATAATATTAAAAGAAAGTACTTTCAAACACCCTGTAATTAAAAAACATTCAGTGCACTAATTATAACTTTAAATTTTTTATGTATATTTATAGGTAAATTTCTTACGGTCAGATCTCTCTCAGAAAGTTGACGAAATCTAAATGACAGAATATAGTTATAAATCGTGCTTATAAGATAATGGTGTAAGTTTTGCAAGAAGCTTAAAATGACAGTCTATCGTCCCTCAAGTTAGTAAAGCGCGCAGGACAGATTTTAAAAGAGAAAGAATATAGCAATGATTGAATATTATATAAAGGCGCATATGAATGATGAAATAAGGTACAAATGCGATATGCATTAAGTTAAAACTCGCAAACTTCGCCATCTTAGAATTTTGTAAAGGGAATGTAGCAAAATATGTTCATAAGAAAACAAATAATTTCAAAGGAAATGCCTCAAACGATTTTGAAGCAATTATAGCCGAAGTATTTATTAGAAATCCTTTTATGATAACAAGTTTTTTATCTAAGTACATTAATGTTGTTTTCTGCTGGCAAGTTAGACAAAACTGAATCCTTCTGTTTCACAAATTTTGAACCATTTCAGTTTCTATCCGGCCACGATAAATTTGTAAATTACTATTTCTTTTCAATCTGAGGTCCGATAATCTAGATGGCAGTTAAAAAATGTAGGTCAGAATGTGAAATATTCAATTTTCGCTTGTCCTTGTTTTGATTACCCAAGTCCTTGTTTTGATTATTATGCCTTTACAACTATTAACAAAATAAGCAGGATTTGGCCAATGGACATATCTATGTTTGTGCAGTCTAGACTGGTACTGTCTGTTTTTGTTTGTTTAGTTAATTTATTTAATGTTTAATTAACTTTTTCCATTATTTATTCGTTGAATTATTTTCAAATTTTGTAAGATTAGTACTCTGTATTTGTGGGGCAAGGAGAGTTAGTCTGGGTTGAAGTTAAAATAAAGAACACAGGAAAGCATTTTTATAGAATCTTCTAAACTGAATATGATTCTTAGGCTATTACGTTTTTCGATTTTGAGGTAACTTTGCAACTTTTAAGCGAATCCCATATTCATATTTGTGGCGATATTGTTCTTTTTACTATAAGAACGACAACGCGTTCATCAGCGAGAAAACGCAAGATCACGTGACCACTTCTCGGAAAAACGCGAGACATGAGCAACGATGAAGTTTTGGAGGGAAAACCAACCAAACAAACAAAAAACATTTAACCATTATTATGATGATATTCCGTTCCTTACGATGCCATGGGCCGACTAGCTCTTCTTATTCTTTTTTGCTATTATGTATCATCTTTGAAGTATGTTGTGATGATCTATGTACATCGCGGGGAAAAAAAAGGGACTCCGTTCTCCCGTTCTACTGGGCCGATTGACGAAATTCAGCTTGTGTTTTTCATGTCTCGAAAGTGTGATTTAGGATATGTATTAGATTTATATATACCATTGTTCTAATATAGGTATTTTGACATAAAATCGGACGTTTTCTGAAATGACATGCCAATTTTTTCCATATTTCGAGTCTACGACTCAAATCATGCCAAAAAGCCAAATTTTGTAAAAATAGCACGAGTAGTTTTTTAAAAATTAGCTCTCAAAATCTTAGCTCCTCAATGTTAATTGAATGTGATATATATTTCTTAATATCTCTTTCTTTATTAAACTTATTTGATTCCTGCTTTCAGAATTCGAAATTTACACTTAATCCAAATATAATTTGCACATTCTTTATGATATATTTTTAAAATTTGTATTTTTAAATATCTTTTTATAAAATTTTCAAAAAAATTTTTGTATAACCTATAAAATTTTTAACATCATCTTAAAGGAGATGTATTTCTAGGCACACTTGCAAAAAATTAGTTTTCTATTAAAAATTTTCTAAGATATACATGAATTTACATATTGACGCCTTTTGAAATCTGCCTTCTTTTTTTTGAGCGATAATAACGACAAATGTGGTTTATGGATTTTGTCACAGTGAATTGCCACAGCTATTCTTAACCTTAAATTTCAAATAAATTCTTACGGAGAATTTATTATATGGAATTTTTTCCCTCAAAGATGCGTAATAAATATTTATTAATACTATATGAGAAACTAAATATTTTTTTTTAATTATAGAGCACATTGTTCAAATTCTGAACTTTATAAAAAAATTCCTTTCTTTCTTCTTTTTACTTCCTTGTACGAAGTAAAACGGAAGTATTGTAATCGCGAAAAATTGTGGGTGTCATATTTCAACGAAAATATCCCTTTTGACCGTTATCGAATGCAATTTAACGATGTTTTTGCGTAACATCTGTACGTAAGAACAGAATAAAGGACTCTTTACTCCCAAAAAATTATAAAACTGATTTAAAATAAATTCTGAAGAGATTTTTTCTGGCGTCTGTGTGTACGTACGTTCGTATGTACTCAAAAACTGAAAAACGCATAACTCAATAAACTCGCGTAACTCAAAAATGAGTAGCCTCAGAACGTTGGAATTTTGTATAAAGGATTGCGATAACGTGTAGATGTGCACCTCTTATTTTAGTTGCAATCGGCAGCACCAAAAGTATATAAACATACGTATATATATATCCACTTTCTTACTGGGCTCAGACAGCTCAGTTTCTTTATTCTTATATGTTGGTAAATTGTGCATGTTTTGCTTTAAAATGATTGAATTATGTTGTTCTTATCTTCCGGTTAAGGTTTTTATGCCTTTCTGCATGCAAGAAATACAGAATTATCAACAATTTAAAAGCTGTTTAAGTGCGGCTAAGCCTAAACATTTTTCTCCTGGAAGCCACATTTGTTTACATTTGAAACTTAGGACAATAGTGGATTTGTTGCCAATCTAGAGAAATTAAGCTTCGCAACAACAAAGATAACATGTTCTTTTATTATTGCAAACTAAATCGTGTTTAATCCATTCAGGAATTTATTCGAGGAAATGAGTGTTTAAGATTTACTTTGTAATTTTTAATGTAGATATTTTGAGTTTTTACGTATTTTTGCCTTGTCGGGAAGTGAGAACTGAATTAATTGAATGAACTGTTTTTGTTAATACAGAACATTCAATTATTTCACTGAGAAATACTGAACTGTCTATGAAAACTGTTTCGTTTTGTTTGTTTCTTTAATTTCTTTTACACATCGTTTTAGATTTATCATAGTATTTGAATAGAACATATATTCTTCAGATGATATAATTTTTGTGTATTCTGAGTTATAAATGAATGAAATGTAACGCTGTTAAATGAAGCTAGCGCCAGACTGTCGCTATGGTAAACAAATATAGTGAATTTTAAAGAGGACATTTATTCTATTGTGGTTTATGCGCTATCGATGAAGTAGATTTAATTCAATCCAATAAATTTAAATGAAATGCAAAGTGCGTATAATTTAATATTCCGTACAAGGAAGTCATGTGGTGTACACATCAGATTTTATTTTTGAAATATTTGTCAGAGTAAATTTTTACCTTCGCCATGTTATCGTCTGCTACTTTACTCTAACTTCAAAAAATCGAATTTTCTAAAATTGAGAAACTTAGTTTGATGTTTATTTCCACAATGTCTTTAAGAAGACAGGACGTTGGAATAGTTCTGGGGCACTTTCAGTTTGGAAAATCTTTTAGGCAAATAGCAAGGAAGTTTTTTGACATGGAAGAGACCAAAGGAGTATGATATCTACTCTTGGTCAAAAACAGATCTATACAAGCCTTTTCTTCCATTATATCTTGTGCACTCAGACATGAAGTTGCATCAGTGTAAATTCTATAATCTATTTTTAATACACTTTGATTACTTTATTACCATACAGTGAATATATAATAAACCTTTCATTATTTGAACTTTAGGAATTCTAAGATAAGTCAAACTAAATATCGAAACATGCATTTCGAAAATCGAATAAATTCAAGGTCGAATTTTCAATATTTTATTTTCGAAGAGAGGGGAAATTTTTAAACTTTTAGTCCATTAAAACTTACGTATATTTGGATTGATTCTTTGTTTTTTCCATAAAAGAGAAAACCTTACGCATGATATAGCGTATAGCTTCAAATTAAAATTTAATAATATAAATTAAGCTTTAAAAGTTTGACATTTTGATATTTCTCTTAAAAAGAATGTTTTAAGTAGCTAATTTTCTTACGTGTTATAATTATATAAAAACATGTTATTTAATATGGAAATTATTATTCTTAAAAGCTCTAAATACGTAATATGATTTAGATTGTTTGCACCCGATGCAAGAATCGGGTCACTCGGTGGTACAGAATAAGGCGTTGCTGAAGTGTTTTATTTCTTTGTAATTTAGCAAAAAATTTTTAATTCAAATATTTATGCTTTGGACTTTGCTTTAAACTTTATTTATAGTTAAAATGTCTAGAAAATGAAAAGCTGTCTTCAGTTGAAACGCATTTAATGCAACCAATGTTTAAAAAAAATTGACAAGAATGCAAAATTTATGAAGGTGCAACAATCGAAAAATCTTAATTCTGCGTCAATGTGGAATGTCACTGAAAACAAATGTAGAAGGAATTTAGGGGGGCGGAAGCAAAAATTTGAAGTGGAATTTACTTCAAGGATGTTGGGTGTTCTAAGAGAAAACATTTGGATGTGTACACAAGCAATTGAGCTTGTGCTAACGGAAAAGACAACAACGATATCATTCCGAATCAAAGTGAAGAACGACTGGTTTTCGACTATATGGTTGTATAAATTTAAATTACGTCATAGAACATCATATCCTATCATAAACGGAGAATCCCATGATTTCTCAGTCGAATTATTTGAGAATTTAGGAATTTATCCAGTGACTTACATGGATATCATCTAAAGACGTTCGTTTTCCCTCTTGATGAAACCAGTCTTTCCTTTCATCTCATGCCTTCAAAATGCCTATTCTCTAAAGATTGATAAAGGCTCTGATCAAATACTGATGAAATGGATTGGATCGGATTATTAGGTTACGGCAAAGCAGGGCTCTCTGCCTAAAAGAAAGGATACCTTCGTGGAGAACTTTCTAAAGGAAACTAGCTCGTATACACGTCACACATGAGAAAAACCACGAAAACGCCCAATGGCCAGCCCTTTCGCCAGGATTCAAACCCCGGACCGAACTACCAGTCTTCAGAGACTTTACCGCTCGGCCGTTAGGGGCTCTTATGAAATGGAAGGCGATAACTTTATTTAAAATGAATGTCAGAAATACCAAGATGTTTCGAAAAGCTGGATGTTTTTTAATATATTTATAGAATGCCTGAAGAAAAAGAGCAAGCCATTAAGAAGAAAAAATAAATTTTTGCATAAAATTTAGTATTTTTTTTAATTAAAAATTTTTGTAATCTTATGATATTTGATTCTTGCTATTTCAAAAATCAAATATTTGACTAAAATATGAACAACATTTTAATAAACAAAATGTAGGATGATAAAGTTGTGTAAAGCAATGATAAAACTGTTTAAAGTAATGTATGCAAGTCTTCTTAAGTTAAAATGTCAGTTATATATTTCTCTTATCTACATATCTTTTCTGAAGGGTCCGTTGAAACGCGTGTTGATTATGCTTTACTGTATTTTTTCTTTTAATATATGCAGTTTTCAAATGCATAGTCAGGGTCACAAATTATTCTTCGAAAGAAAAGCAATTCAAATAAATAAAATCAAATTCTGGAAAATTTATATTAATAAATATATTTAAAATGCGCATTTCGAATGAATAAATATAAAATTTTAAAACAGTTATCTGAAGGGACAATGGAAGAGAAACAATTAAAATAAAACTCTAAAAATTAAAACATTATCTAAAATAATAACTATGACTAAAAAAATAGTATAAAGAAAGCTATTTTAAAAAAATAAATGATGCAACTTTTATTTAAACTACGCAGTTCGAACGAGTAAGTAGAAAATTTTAAAACAGTTCTTTGAAAGAAATCTTGCAACTTAAGAAATTAAAATGAAATTCGAAAAAGAAAAAATTCCTTAAAATAAAAACAGTTATAATTAAAAATTTAATATAAAGAAAATTATTTGAAAGTAAGAAACAACTGTGACCTTTTTTCCGCTCACGCTCATGTAAAAATGGAAAACAGGGTGCCATATATTAAGATGTTCGCCAAGTAAACTGTTCTAGACGCAAACTGAAAAACGTGTAAACTGAAAAAAATGCGCCGAGTTAAAATTTTGAATTTCTCTGTAAATTTCACACCAAATTTTACAAAATTTAATATCTAAGTATAATTTGAGTCGTAGAATCGAAATATGTCAAAGTATTGATGTTATTTCAGAAAAAGTCCGATTTTGTGCCAAAATACCTATGTTAGAACAGTGCTATATACAAATCTAATATATATCCTAAGTCACACTTTCGAGACATGAAGAACGTAATTTGAATTACGTCAATCTGCCCAGTAAAACGGAAGATACAGATCTACACTGGTGTGCAAAACTTAAGCAACAATGTAAAAATTTAGCAAATAGCCATGGAATTGCAGAAAAGGAGGTCTGGAGATCAGTACAATGAACACGTAAGTCAGTAGAAACATCATGCGTATGCAAATATCAGGAACGAAACGTCAGAGGCGACGTGATCGTACACATAACGCGTGATGTCGGCGCGCGCAGCTCAACAGTAGAATAAAAGGAAGGACGGAGACGCAATTCAACATAATCGCTGCAAGTGCCAGTGAGTCAATTTGTGAAATATGGTTAGAAGAAATCACCTGGACGACTTCACACGCGGAAAGAATGATCGGAAAGCTGGAGGAGGGGCGTACTGTCACCAGTGTAGCTGCAGAGTTCGGAGTCAACAAAAGTATCGTTTCATGCTCTTGGAAAGTGTTCCAAACCACAGGTACAGCTGTTAGAAAGGTTGGTGGTGGGCGCCCGAGGACGACATCTGCAGGGGATGACCGATATATCATCCTGAAGGAGAAAAAAGGCCGACAGCAGCCAGCAAGCGCCATTGCTCAGCAACTCTGTACAGCAAGTGTCGCGGTTTACTGTGACCAGACGCCTTCACAAAGGGAGCCCATTCACCCGCCGTCCTGAACGCTGCCTCCCGTTGAAAGTTGGCCACCGACGCCACCATTTACAGTGGTGCAGAGAACGCAAAAACTGGACAATTGATCAATGGAGTCGTGTCCTCTTTACGGATGAAAGTCGGTTCAGTACCAGAAACGATTCTCAACGCGTTTTGATTTGGAGAGAGGTCGGGACCCGGTTTTATCGCAGTAACATCAAGGAAAGATACCGTAACGGTGGTCCTGGAGTTTTTGTCTGGGGAGGCATTATGCTGAACGGACGAACTGAGCTCCACGTTTTCGACAGAGGGTCTGTAACCGGGGATCGCTATTGTGAGGAGGTACTCCTTCCTCATGTGCGTCTGTTCCGAGGTGCCATTGACCCAGACTTAATTTTTATGGATGAAAATGCATGGCCACATCGGACTCTTGCTGTTGAGAAGCTACTGGAAAGTGAAGCTATCATTCGAATGGACTGGCCAGCGTACTCCCCAGATTTAAATTCTATCGAACATGTGTGGGATGCTTTGGGGAGACGCATTGCAGCACGCTTACATTCTCCGGAGAACAGACTCAAACAGATGCTGATTGAGGAATGGGCACTCCTACCGCAAGAAATGTTGCACCAGCTGGTTCTGAGTATGCAGAGACGGTGCAAAGCAACCGTTGCAGTGAGGGGAGGGCATATCCCATATTAAGGAACATCTGCTTGTTGTTCTTTCTCTTGGATAGACAATCATGAGTCACGATACTATGCGTTCAATAAAGCTTGTTTTCGTTTGATTCCATACCGTATGCATTGTATTCCTTTTTCAGCTCCGAAGCTTTCGTCATCCTTTACGTACATAATACTCTCCTTCATTTCCGCATTTCATGTCTCTCAGTTGATTTCTCGTGTAGTTATGGCAAAAAACCCTGCTGTTGCTTAAGTTTTGGACTCCAGTGTACCTTATTTTGTTTTGCGCAGTGTACATATTAACATCAGATTTTATAATTTTTTCTTGAGAAATCATTAACGCAAACGATCATAAAGAAAACTTGATCATAACGAAAACAAAATGACAGATGACAAAAATAGACATGTATCCATTAAAAATTACGATAATCATTTATTTTGAGAACTGTTTTTATGTTTAAATTATAATAGTTGCCCATTTTGTCAATCAATCGTATATTTTTTTTAAATAATTTATTTTCATGTTTTAATAGATTCTAACAAAGAAAAAACTAAAAATTACTAAAAGATTTAAATATAAGCCTTTCTGTTGGCACTGCAGAACCGAAATGGAAGATAAAGGAAAATAACAATTTTAATAGTCTGAAGGATATAATGATTATATTGCAAAAGCTAGTTTAAAAACGAAGTGGGGGGAAAGTATCAATTTTGAAAAATTTTTTTTTATTGGCACAGTTGCAACGAAAGAATAATGCTTCACAATAATTCAGAATTGAGTACATGGATAAAATTTTTAGAACACTATAATTACAGATTCTTACCTTGAATTGGGCGGGGTGATCAAACCTATGGAAATCGGCTTCGGAGGCTATTGCTTCTTCCAGACTCTGTAGGAACACTCGCTGAAACTGGACGATCTCTTGAATGTTACCGAACAGCGCATTTACTTCCGAATTCGACAGAAACGTTTCTTTCTTCATAGGTTCCAGATAGTGTTCCAACAAGCTGTTCAGATGCTGTAGGATCCGAAATAATTTCGCATTATTTCATATAAATGCTAAAATTTACTCATTTATATATAGTATACAAAATACTGACTTTAAAAATAGAACAATTAAGTGCTAAATTTAAATTAAAAATATACTCTTGGGGTTATTTAGAATTTTAGAAACATTAAACGCTTTTTCTTTTGGAAGTTTTTACGTTAGAAAAATTTTAAAGAAGAAATAAATAAGATTATATAAAAATGTGTCAAAATTTTTCTTAATGCATAGTGATCAACAGAAATAGTACTTGAAGACTAACATAATAAAATGTAGTTATATTAATTTTTAAAATTGATAAATATGAGTTGTGAAGGCGTGTACAGTGTATAGAAAAATTTTCAACTTAAAATTTGTTTATTCGAACTTCTCTCTTTGCTTTAAAAATGATAGCAGTTAAATATTATTATAATAAAACTTATCTGGCTAATACGTTAGATTACGTATTATGTTTTTGTGTTTTTTATTCACATAAAGACAATCTTACACTTAACAATCAAGGTTTATATTATTTGCGAACATATTTTCATCTCAAACGTTTATTATGCTCTTCGTTACTATATTTAAGTTTTTGTAGCATTTACTACAATTTAATTCATCTTTCTTAACTATTAACAAGATTCGATGTTTTATTAAACTGGTTTTTAATTATGTTTTGAAACTACACTTTTTAATTATCTTTTTCAGACTATCAAGACTGTTTATGGTATAAAACAGAAATTTCGAAGTAGTAGTAACTCAATTACAGAGATTTGGAAACAATGACAGGTATTCATTTGAAGTAGTCAAAGCATAAAAGAATTCTTTGTTCAAAATTACCCCTATTCGTACCAAAGACCGTTTCATATTCTAACACCAATAGCGAAATGTGACTAACTTAAAGGTCAGCATTTAAGTTTAGCATAACTTAAATTTTTGTTAAGATTTAGCATGACATCTAAAATGAAGAAAAATATGAAATAATAAGATTGACATAAATATAGATTTAGATATTCGAATATGTTTCTCAACAGCAGTAAGCACTGATACGAAATTTATTCATAGCTTATTCATATTATCTTGAAATATTTTTGGAAAATTTCTATTCAAAAAGCTTATTTAATATGTTTTAAGCCATTTCTAAAGTATTTTTTTAAAATGTTACAAAATGTGATGGTTAGCTATGCTAACTTTGAACATAAATTTTGAAAAAATCCCCAAAAATGAAGAATTCAAATCTTAGATATATATCTGCAAGATATGACAGAAATCAGTCTGATATTTACAGTTTTCAGAATAATTTTAATGATAGAAATTAGAAAAAATATTTTATAAAGAGGTTTAAAAAACTCGGGATAAAAATGTTTTAAAATTCTTTTTTGATATTTTTTAGAACTTTTTTGTAAATGAAAACACATTTCCTAATTTCAAATAAAAAAGTTTATAAATCATAAATTAAAGATAGCCTTTAATTTCAGATTTACAAACAAATTACTTAAAGTTTAATAAAATATTTGTATATGCTAAATTAAGAGAGTGTTTATAAAGTTCCCTATTTCACCCTCTTGTTAATTAGAGTAGAGTAAAAAAAGTTACAGATGAATTATGTTTAATTATGAATGATTTTGAAGTTAAAATTAATTTAAACAAGTAAATTTTGTTTTTGATCATCACGAATGATATCGTTATTTAAAGTTCAATTAAAAAGTCATATCATTTCACTCAAAATTTATTAAACAATTTTATTTTTGAAAATTTTATCATTTATAGAACATTGCAGGATGTGAAATTTTTTAAAACTGGTGTTAATAAATTTCAAGCACTAAATACTGAGTCGAAAAAGTACAAAGGCATCATACATAGTTGCATTAATGAAATCAATTATAACAAGTTCATAAATTTTACTTTAATTTAAAAAAATAAAATTCAGAGAGAAATTGCGAATGAAATGTAATTAATTCATAAAATATATTATTTTTTCATTTTAAATATGCATGCTGTGCACAAAAATTACTGAATTTAATTGTAATAAAATTATCAAAAGTTTAAAATTGTAAAATACAAAAACTTTATAAAATTGTTGTTAATTAATTTAACTTTATACATTATACTAAGAATGCAATTTCGTGTATATTATTTTGCGTCTTAAAAATGGAGAAATGATAGTGCATGAAAGTTAAGTGAATTTAGATTGACGTGCTTATTTATATCTGTTTACTAACCTCAGCGTGGTGCGCACGTCCATCACAATGAATGCTCAATGTCTGAAAACAGTAAAATGATCTGTATGAACTTATGCCTCTATTTTTAATGGAGAGAGAAACAGATTTCATGCAACTTTCCACATCAAGAAAGTTATATAAGTTAAGGGAAAAAACATGCCATTCGACATTCTTCACAAAACATGCAAAAAGTACACGCGCAAAACTACGAAAAACATATTTTTTTTAAAAATGTGCTTTGTGAGAAACCGGGCAAAAAATCTTGAGAAAATAGTTATAAAATTCCTAAATGCTCAAAAATATGCTTCAAATTTTCTTTCCATTAAGATAAGATATGGTTATTCTTTCAGTATTCTTTCGTAAGTTGCGAATCGTGTCCTTTCAAGCCAAATCAAATTTTAACGCTCTTTTTTCTTAATTATTAAAACCTTTGCTCAAAGTTAAAACTTAAATATAAAAATTTTATTTCTGACATCTTCCCAAAAGACTTTCATTCAATTGGTACTGATTTAAGTATTAAAAATAATTATTATCTGTTATATATGTATGACTACAAAAATCCGGGTAACGTAGATATAAATAATGACTTTTAGAGTGTATATGATTAATCACAGTATTATATTATCTTGATGTAGAAACAGCAGGTAATATATTTCTCCCTTTCCAAATTAAAGAAAAAGGTACTGAGGCTAAAAATAGTTTTAAAATACTTTTATGAAAAATTAGTTTTTAATTTGAATTTTGTGCTATATGTCTACATTTTCGAAGCTGACGTTAAGTCTGATTATTTGCCCTGAAACTTCTCTTTCATCTTTTATACAAACGATACAGTTACAGAATAACGAATAACAAATAGGATTAAACTGACGATTAATCACAATATGTGAAACGAGCGTGTCCATGCACAGATAATAGTACTTATATAACAAGAGCGAGAAAACAATATTTATCCTAAAAGCATGTTCTACGACAATGCCTTAAACGTAAAGAAGTAAAATGAAAGAGCCACAAATATGCAAATAAAATAAGAAGATAGTGAAGAATATTCACAAATACTAAATAGATAAAAAAGTAGGAAAATAAAGAAAAATATGTGAAGAATCTTTCCAACTACAATATTTATAGATAGATAGATATAAGTGCTACGTTCCATATTAAGAGTTCTGAGTGTATCTTGCAGAGTTACCTTTTGCATAGCGTCCTCATACCACTCAACGACTTCACTCATGTGCTGCATTAAATGGGACAAGGAACCAGGTGTCAAAAAATACGCACATTACACAACACAGTCAGACAGCCATCGAAGAGGGACACCTGCGTCGCTAGATTCCGCATCTATTGCTAGCAATAAGAATTTTGAATATCCTTCGAGGCAAAAATAATACCAGAGCTTTTATTTTTTCCCTTCCAAATATCAGTGTTTCTAAATTGAATAGTTAACTGTTCTCTACATATATGAATGCTTAAAATGCACCCTGCAATGTTTCTTTGGCAAACATTTATAGGTAACTATAATCGATTGGAATCCGATTCGCAACGATGGTGTTCCCCTCAAAGCTTGTTACCACAGAACACAAAAAGCCAAGGCAGTAATAAAGCACAGAGAGTAAGTACATTGAGCATAAGTGATAACAGTTGCAAATGCAGTAAACTGAGCTTAGAATGCTTGGTAGATAAGCTTTTATGCTGTTGTAAAGTGAAAACACAAGTGCAAAAGTATACTCTTTACATTGCATTTCAGAGCAGAAATGAAACATGAACTGTGTTCTGCATAATGAAAAAGCACTAATATCATAAATAATTTCGTTTTGACTCATAAAGCTGAGTCAAAAACCTGCCCTGACCTTAAAAATATTTCGCATATAATTGTCCATCCTCGTTTTAAACAATATAAAATATTTTAAATGTAATGATATTGGTTGCCATGAACGTTTGTTTGAAATACTGATATTATTTAATAATTATCTTTTTATGCTATTTATTACATATTATTTTTATTTTTTATGTTTTTTATCTTTTTTATAGTCAATGGAAATATTCTGAATAGAATAACGAATAAAACCATTTAATTTTATTACGTATTACAAAAAACAATAGTTAATATGTAAAGACTACAAAAATTTCTGTTCTTCGATGTCAATAATCACTTTCAGGATCAAAAAGTCGGAGTTTGATTGACTAATTTCAGCAATATGAATCTGTAACTGATTTGCAAAAATATGGCGAAGACACCCAGCCTTCTATGGAATGTGTGAATTAGAAAACATCATAGCCAGAATGTTATTTATACATAAATAGAAGCTGTAATATTAGCTAAATTTCAGCTAATGTTTTATGTCATGTCTGGGCTACTAAAGTATCCTGTATATTATTGAACGTTAATGAAATGTTAGCTCTTAAATTAGGTTTTAGCATTAAAACTCGTAAAATATAAGTTAAAAATAACAACGTTACGAAAGATGCGATAAAGGAAATTGATGCATTTCTGCATAGTAATATCAAGCAAGAAAACAAAATACATAGTATGTAGAATATTTAACAATTAAATTGCATTAATTTAGCATTTCGAAATTTTGCTTAGACTAGAGACCTATATAAAATACCTGAATATTAATTTGCATATTATTCAAACATTTTAAAAGCGAAACATATTTTCAAGGTCAAGGCTTTCTGAAATAAAGTTCTATGATGCCTTAGTTATAACATGTGGCAAAAATTCTTTGCTATAGTAATAAAGTATAATCTTGAATAAGCAGCAATTAAAAAAATAAGATCTAGAATAAATTCAAGATAGTACAGTGAATCTTAACTGATACAATAATCCACACTTCTACACAGTTTTAGCATTCTATAAAGTTTGGTCAGTGTAGAAAAAATGATTGTGAATGAAGTTCAGCGCCCATTATGTATCTATGTTCTCAGAAATAATAGTCACGTTCGAAGGTTGTAGTGTATTAGAGGCAGTCATCATGAAAGGCGTCACTGTACGTCGCAAAGGCTGACTCACGCTTATGATAATAATCAGCATATGCTATCATTTTGTAAACTTTTAAAGTTCTTAATGGATTTTTAATGGATAAAACTAACGAAGAAGGGAACTGGCAAGAAATAAATGCTGCGAACCAATTAGGTTTTAAAGGCGTTCACTGTATTCCGACGAGGAATACTGCTATTATAACCGATGATATGTATTAAATCGATGCAAAGAAAAGAGGATTAATTTGCATAAAACAAAGGACTAAGTTCTTATATTCACAAGCAAAGTCGAAATGTACAGGCGACTGAGAATTACAGCCATTATGATGAATTCTGTAGATAATATGCAAATCCTTAATTTCAGGAGAATATGTTGAGTAGCTTAGTTAAAAGCATCTGAAATCAGCAGAATGAAAGTTAAACAAAACATATTCCCTAAATTCAACCGAAAAGCATTGTAAAAATTCAACATAAATTTCCGGTTGGCGATTCACGATTAGACTTTAAAATGTAAAGGGAATAAAGTAACGTAAATTGTCGAATTTCCTTGTAATTTGTAGAGTATAAAGTAATCTACATTGTCGAATTTCCTTGCAATTTGAATTTTGACAGAATACGATAATTTTGTCTATAATATGCCGTTCACTTGGTAATAAGCACCTGAATACTTAAAAAAAGAAGTTTATTTACTGAATGTTTTGAAAAGAAATTTATTTACTGATTTTTTCCCTAGCTTTCCTATTTTAGCATGTCTGTAACAATGCGATTAAATTCACTTTTAATATAATATCGAGAATTAGAATTTTTTTACCAAGCAGATATATTAAAAGATAATTCAAAAGAAAAAATGTTTGCATATTAACAGGATTTACTTTACGAAATAACCATTACCAGCAATAGTTTATCAGAATAAAAAGATGGACAATATATAGCTTTTTAACATTGATTTTTTGGATTGCATGTGTAATAAACCTTTGAATTAGTCTGAATTTTAAACTCAATAACACGAGTTCTGACATTTAATATTATAACATTTGAATACTTTCATTCAGCTAATTCAGCTGTGCAATAAATAATGAATAAGGCAAAATTTCATCTATTGCACAAAAATGTTTAAAGTAAATCGAAGCATTATGAACAGGCTTCAGTTATCACTGGTTACTATCATTAATAATTTGCTTTTATTTAAATTTAATAAAAATGTCATGACATAGACTTAACATTAATAGTAGAATACGCTGAATAAAGTATCAAGTTAAAAACTACGTAAAAATTATATGGATTTGACGATCTAGGTTATTTAAGCTTGAAATTTTAATCTAGATTGTTTAAGCTTGATCCAAGAAACAGACTAAAATGAAAAAAAAATATAACATTTAGAAATTCAGTCCTAAAGACGTACAACATTTGAGAATAATTTAGTTTTTAAAATTGTCAGTTTCAAAGACTTCGCTATCAGATCCTCAGTGAAATTAAATTTAATCAAAGACTCACGCAAGATATAGTAAGGCCATGCAAGTTGAATGGTATTCTGGGTTATGCGAATGAATGCTTTAGTGGAATTTTTTTACGTGGCAAGATCAGTCTCATTTCGTCCTCCTGAAGTACCTAGCAAATGTGAGTTATTTTGGCTGCTCTATTTGCCGGATTTGGATCTCAATGATTATTACTTCTGATACTTGAAGTAAAAGATATACACCAACAAGCCGGGCATATTTGAAATGTTAAGACTGAATGAAGATACTACCGAGAATAACTCTACAGAAACATGGCTGGCGTAATGGACCACTTTAATCGACAGTTGTGAAGAATGATGGACGTGGAAGTAATACATATTGAAAATGTTGCAATTTGATTTAGCTCGATTTTTTATTTAAATTTAAATAAACTTTCTCAAGTTTATGATTTTGTTTTTGACAAGAGTATCATTCATGTAGACACAATTTATAATAAAAGATGCTTGGTTTAAAAATTCTATTGATTAAAATAATAATTATTAAAAAGATTTTATTACACATTTTAAGCTATAAATATTAATATCGGAAAAGGATCAACATATTTTAACACTGGAGACAAATCTCAGAATCGTGCCTTCATCATTTTCTCATTGCTACTTCAACATTTTATGACGCTCGCTTCTCGTATTTTACCTAAAGCAAATTCTTCACTTACTTCAACAGAGTTATAGAAATTGAAGAGTCATTAGGCTATTTGAATGCTGGAGAAGTGAGAAATGAGCAATGCTCTAGCCGGGACTCGAACCACAGACCTCTCGAATACGTGTCGAGAGTGCTGACCACTACACCACGAAGGCATGCAAAGAAGGCGGGAGAAATACCTTATATACTCCGCCTTTTAAAGGGCGACTGAGGATTAGGGGACCCAGTTCGCCAAATCCTGGTGGTGAAGAATCATCATTCGCCATTTTTTAGTTCGGGCGCCATTGTCAGGACTTCTGTTCCTTCTAGTCGCCTTTTCAAACATAACTTGAGTCCTGAGTACGAGCAAGGAAGGAACTTACTCAACGCTATGTTCTTGCGTGTGTAGAAAATACAACAAAGATAAGAAGGGTTAAATTTACCCTTTATTTCTCACAGAGTACAGCCGTTCTCGCACTTCCGGATACAGAGACCAGCACTTACGGTCTAAAACGTAGACAATAAGAATTAAACTAACTTAACTAAATAAGAACTAAACTTAGATGCTTTACAGAGAGTCGTAACGCGAAGATTGGCCTTTTAACACTACGCATGTAGTGAGCGGAATGCAAAAACTACAATACGTCTTCAAATATCAGCGAGAACTAAGTTGTGGCCTCAAAGTCAGACATGAAAAGCACGCGCGTAGTAAAGCAGTGAGATGTCCCTCTTTCTCCTTCTTTTGACTAAAAGCCATGTCCTAAAGACTTATACAGTTTGCAACCTCATTTACATAAACAATTCCCTTTCGCGCTTATTCTTGCCGGAAATGGAAAATAAGAGAGAATAGCAAAGTTTTAAAATAAAATAAACGTTAGTAAAACTTAAAATCCTTACAAAATGATCCTATAAAGTATATTTAATGTACACTTAAATTTTATATTATGAGTTTATATTATGGAAGTATGCATAGTATGAAAACAAAACCGGAGATAGTATGAAAACAAAACCGGAGATAGTATGAAAACAAAACCGGAGACGGTATCATGCTGCTAATGTAAGGCATCATAGAACCTGAAAATTGGACAATTCACGAACAATCGGAAAGTATCACAAAACAGTTCAGAAAAATCCTCATGTTCTTATACCTGTCAAAACGTTTTGCATTTAGAAAATTTAAAATAACTATCTTCTCTATGAGTTGTAATCCTAAAACAATTTGAAGACTATATACTGATTGGCGGCGGACATTTTATTGAATGAGTAATTAAGAGAAAAATAATTAAATGACATAAAGAAAGGAAACGTATAATTTAATGTCATTAATGAAGTACATCTGATTAAGAGGTGAAAATAATGTATGCATTCATAAATGTTCCACTTGATATTTTTGCAAATAAAATATACGTCTTCTTTTACTATAAATTTAGGAAAGCCACTTTGGGATACTTTCCAACTGCTTAGCAAACATAGAAGCAAAATTACAATAAAACTGCTGATCGTGCGATTCGCAAATTTTTTTTCAGCATAAAATTTCTGCAGGAACATAAAAGAAAGAAACAAAATGCAAATGCAAACTTATATTTACCTGTAAGCGGGAAGAGAAAATGAAAATTAATAAAAACATATGAGTACACATATTATTATGCATTGTGAAGAGTATGCCATAGAGCATTTTAATATTAAATATTAGTAATGAAACATAATCTATGATAAAAAAGAATGCATCTTACAGAAATAAATGTATACGCATTCTTAAAAAGCTTTATTATGAAGCATATACATTAAATGCTCCAAATTAACGATATTGTTCTTTGCATTATCATGGAAATTTACAGATGGAAACTTTTAGATATGTATTATTGGTTTAAAATGAAAAATGCTTACAGTCCTGACACGTTTGCATTAGAAAGTTCAGACAGTTATTCAAATGGTTTAGGTTGAGGTCAGAATATTGATATTCCTATTAAAATCTTTGCCTAAAACTCAACTCTCCCTCTCTGATCTAGGAGATTGTATTACTTGAAATTTTAAATCCACAATAAATTGATAAAATGTTTTATTGTTAAACTTTTTATTAAATTGAAGAATTATACTTTCGTTAGTGGTATGAGATGACAGTTTTTTTAAAGAAAGACTTTCATTTAAGGCATTTTTATGGGAAGAGATATTTATTAATTAGAATATCGAAGCACTGAAATAAAAATAAATTTAGCTTTCCATTAGGATTGAAATAAATGATATAATGTTAAAAACAGATTTCCTTTAAAATACGCTTTTGTAGTATTAACGGAATCTTGAGTAGCACAATCACAAACTGCTATACGAGTTTATGAGTGTAATGTTTAAGATTTTTAAGCAATTTATATGAATTATCATTAAAAGTGTCATATACTTTTATCTATTGTTTAAAATTTTGTTTAAAAGGAAATTTCCAGGAGATTTTATTTAATAACACAGAATTTTATTGCGCTTATTATTCGAATTTCAAGAATAACCAAAAAATATTTTTCATTAACTCCTTACAAATGAAAATATCAGCTGAGTATAAGATGATTAGCACCAGGTGACTCAAGAGGTAATTTTCAGTTTTAGAAATTATTTTAAAAATAATTTAATTCATTTTCGCATACTTAAAAATTTACCTCTACTTTTGCGTTTAATTATATCTCAGATTTTATATTCGAAAGAAGAACATTCTTCAAACATGAAAATTTATTCAGTGCTTTGATAACGCTATGAAGATGCTTAATAATAATCAAATATTTATGATTATTGCTACGATTATTATGTTATAATTGACACTCATTATTAAATTATGAATTCAAACCTAGGCTTTGAGATTTCCAAGAAGTTATTAATGGGAATTACAAATATCTCAAATTTAAATCACAACCAAATATAGTTTCAAAATTAGTTGACTATTTTCAGTATTTCAAAGCTGTTTGAATAAAAAAGTAACAAATTTCTTTAATTTCATGAAATCATAAAATTAAAAAATAGGTATTAAGTAAGATAATATTATGAAGTTGTTAAAAAAGAAATGTTTTCAGAAGTGTAAGTCGAGAAATTCATTAAGAGCATCGGAATGGTCTACCCACCTTTACGTATGTTTTTTCCGTTTCTACCAGCTCCATGATGACCTTCCTGAGCTTCTCGGCCTCGGTCAGTTGACGAGAAGGGGTCGCCGAAGTGACTGTGAAAGAACCAGATCCGCTGCTCGCCGTACTGCCAGCCAAACTGGACAGCCGCCTTTGTTCTAAAGGCGTGCGACAGTACTCTGTGACCTGTTCCGCAGTCTAAAAGCAAACAATTTGAAAATTTTAACTAATTACAAGAGAGCCAGTCATTCAATTAAAGAAAATTCTAGTATTTCATATACTTCGGAATTTTAATACTGGAGCTAAAACAAAATATAAATGAGGATCTCGTTTGCTATTATTTTGCCGGCAAATTTAAAAAAGTATGTTCATAACCAAATTACATCATAAAGTCTTCTACAAATGCTCGAATGGAAAGAAGGGAATAGTATGCGATTTTCGAAAAGAATAATTTTTGGCAACAGCAGTTTGTTATCAGTTCTCCAGTATATGGTTACATTATGCAAAATATTAATACAGTATGGCGATTTATGTATTACTAATAACAATTATTCACAGAGTAAGCAATTTAAAATAAAAAGATAAAATGAGTTTTTAAACTAGCAATAGAACAATAAAAATATTACTATAAATACAAATATTTGGAAATCTATATAAGACAGTTGGAACGGTCCTGTTCGCATGATGCACTAAAAAAGTCTTTTTTCGCCCGTGGTTAAAATTACTTGCCCACCCCCGGGTTATAATTATTACAGCGTTCTAAACTTTCAACGATTCTCAGTTATTACAGGAATAATCATTGAAAATAATCATTAGAAATAACAACTCAGTAATCTTTTGCACATATTTGCTGAGATAGCATAAGCGTACACAAGATGTAACTCAACTCACTTTGAGCAGCGTCTCTATTTGTTCAGCAGAAAGTTGGCTGGTCAGATCTTGAGAAGGCAAGGGGGTAGGAGAAGGCGTAGGTCGTCCAGACGTTTCTGGCGATTTTTCCTTATCCATGTCCCCTACGAAAAAAACAAAATTCAAAGGACATGCAAAGAGCATATAAGATGCAAAAAACACGTAGGATTGCTTTAGTGAAATATAAAATAACATCTAAGTATTGCTACAAAATATCGCACTACAAATGGACAAGCATTTCATGCACTTTATCCAAAAAGAATAATAGCACATATTTTAAAGCATTTACACGTTTGCCAAATAGCGATTTTAATGCATTATAATTTAAAGCCAAAATAATTTAAGATGCGATTATTTGACAGACGCACTTTACATATTTCGCCTTACGGGAAATTTTTAAATATCGGCTGATTTTCAACAAAGCTATCAAAATTAAAATAAAAAACGACCATCCCAAATAATTCATTAAATTAAATAGAAAATGAATAATTAGCTATATTCTTGTGACTGTAATTTAAGAAATAAATCAAGTATAGCAGGCTTTTAAGAAGTAATGATTTTTGCCTCCATGCCATATTTTAAGTGTTCCCATGCCGCACAGACACTATACACATAGGCCACGACTTTTACACATATACACATCCACGCCTTTTTCGGGATTCGAACCCGCTGACGAGCGACATGGCAACCACTATATTGATCAGGCAGGCATTTTCCTAAAGTTAGTTGCATTAATATCAGTTTTGTTTCTTTTAATTCTTTTAAACAATTTATTACAAGCATTAGCGAATGCAGTATTCTCTCCACAATTATTACAAATGATTATCTTTGTTCCAGTTTGTTTTTGGCTTTTTTGGTTAAAGCCAGAACGCAAACAGCGGTATAGATGCGCTTTATCGGGTTCCATTTTTATGTGTAATAAAAGTGAGGTTATGTATTTAAGATGCCGTTAGGAAAATTAAAGATCGTGAGTGAGCAACTTAGTTCATTTATAAAGCACCAAAAGACTTTAAACTATCAGCTTGCGGTAATGTATTTGCAATCCGGCGAATGCTTATAGATATCTTATAAGAAAGTGAAACAAAGAATGAAGTCAAATTTCATTTAACGAAACATTTCTTTTACATAAAAATATCAAAAATTGTATTAAGAGAAGGAAGCTGTATGGATTTACTAATTCTACTGAATACGAATATAATCGCCGAAGAAAATTCAAATTAAAATCATACCATATAATGGAGAAGGGACGATGAGTTTGTCTATCATCTCCTCACTGATGACCGAATCTGAGGGGGGAGGTGGGCAAACTAGAGATTCAATATAGTCATCTGTGGTGCGCATTACCCCCGCCATATCTGGGGGTTCCGTGCGAGCTGACCGCATCATCATGCAAAGCGACAGTTCCTCTTGGAGGACACTCTCGATATACATCATGTCCAAATCACTCACAATGGCACCGTTGATCACCATGATCTCGTCACCTTTGATTAGACCTAGGAAAAACATTATGGCAATTTAGACGAAAATGCTAGATGTAAATGTGTAAATCCAAACACAGTTGGCAGAAAAATATTTCCTAGAAGAGCGAAATATACAGTTCTGATACATGAGTGTAATATTATTCGATTTCAAATCGAATTTAGTTAACCTAACTAAATTACCAGGACTGATTTTCTTCTTTCTACGCTAAGTAAAATTTAAATTAATTTCAATTTATTTATGAGGTTTTGAGTTTTTATTCATTTATATAATATGAACAGATAATATAGCGCATACAACATGTAGAATGGTCTTAATTGTTCAGCAAAGAACTATGTCTTATATTAATGCCAAGGTATTACTATTTACATCGTTGCTATTACTTGTTCAATCTTAGGACCCGCGTAAAAAAAGTTAACTATTTTCAACTGAAACAAAAATGGATTGTGAGTTCAACAGAACAAAATAATTTTAAATTCTATTTCGCACATTGTTTCAAGGAAATAAGAATTATTTTCTTTCTTTTAACAATATAATCTTTGTCGAAATGAAGTAAGATAAAGTATGAAATTTTTTCTCTTGTAATAAAAACATTACTATATAACCCACGGAGAGAAAGCATTCTGGCTATTCAGACAGGCCGTTTTTCCAGTCAGTTAAGTGCTATTACAAAAGCAGCAGTCTATGAAATTTATAGAATCTATATATCTCTCTCATTTCCCGCATGTGTCAACAGAACCTTTTCAAGATGCGAAGAATTAACGGATGTAGGAGTTGAAATAGTACTTTTTTCTCTCATTGCAGTAATTAAAAAATCTCACAGTCAACAATCTCAGTAATTTTAAAAGCAAGGGATTCTGAAAATGCGAAGATGGATACATTCTAAAATGAAATTTATTTCTAACAGAAACGTGTTTTAGAAAACGTCTAATATGAAATTAATTTACTAAACACTCTTTGAACTGTGGCCATACAATCGGGAAAAGGAACGTGGTTAAGCAGTTTGACTCAAAAAACGGAGATGGGACATTGGATACTAACGTTTTAGCTGGTTTTTGCATCAGAAGGTTAGAAATTATAATGAAAGATATAGAATTTCAGTACCTTGTTCATAAGCTTGACTGTTCTCTTCGACACGGCTGACGTAGACGCACAGCTCATCCTGATGGTCAGCGTTCTCGATCAGCTCCGCCTCTACGCTGAACCCGAAGAGGACTTCGAGATTGCAACGAAGCAATTCCACTTGGTACAACACTTTGGCACAGATCTCCACCTCCTCGTACGTCTACCAGTAGAAAATGTAATATAAAAGGTCAGAAATTTTACCTTTTTATTGTACATTCTACTGCACTTGTGCTTTTTAAAAGATACACTAAAATCCCAGATACCGTTATACAAGCAGAATATTCAGCCAAAGAGATTAAGTCTTCTTTTGGATTAAAAGGCTCGGTCTATCATCAGCAGCTTTCGGCGACTACTAGCAACATTTGAAAATCACTAATAACAAATTTTTTTTTCAATATTGAAGCAAGCTACCATGCTAGATTGATTGTAGCCTTAACGTTTGTCGCCAAATAAATATACGCTATTATAAATGATTCACCGGATTCCAAACACTGTATTTTATATCATTGTACATTTAATAATAGCACACACGTATTATATACATATATATTATAAATGAGTATACATACATATAAGATATGATATATATTGTAATATATGCATCGCGTATCAGTTAATATTACTCAGATAATAATAACTGATATATGAAAAGAACCGGAAACCTCCCAAGTTTTCGTCATATATCGCAAATTATTTTTCTTCCTTTTGCGTTCCTTTTTGGTGTATACGTGTGTGCGTGCATGTGTGTGTTCAGGCTGCTGGTCAAGTGATATAACGATATGCATCCTGGCGGTAGTCGGGTATGATTTATACCTTGTGTAGCATTTTACCTCATGACGTTCATCATAGTAGCATTTACATCTTTCCTGAGCTGAAGCTGGTAGTTGGGATACATATGATAATGCATTCAATACTTAATGTACTTCCCAAAGGTAGAAGTTACATGTTTTAAATCAGGAGACACTGGAGAGCGCGCACCATGCTACGAAAGATGTAGGTCGAACTCGAATATCATCTGAATGTGTGTGCCTTGACAAATGGGATATAATAGAACATTTGTAGACGGACGAGGGAAACCTTATGAATTTCCTATTATTTTCAACATTATATGTGTAATATTAAAGAAGTTATGATGTTTTGAAATCTAAGGAATCATTCACAGTAGCTATGCATTTCACTTAAAGTCTCCAAGAGCGTACCATGAATTGAAGACTAATCGAACTTTTATTTAATACCAAAGAAAAATTAATTTAATATGTTGATACAAATAAGATTTTCAAAATCCTCACAAATTAAAAACTATTAAATATGAACAAAAATAAAATTTTAATGTATGAATTTTCTATTCATAACTAAGGCTGTCAACATACTCTCTGCAAAAACGTACACCAAACGAAACATAAACAAAAAATGAATAGTAAGTTACCTATTACCAACAGAATCATTGTCAATAAGCCAACATTCGGTTACATATTATAGCATGTTTAAAAGTGTCACGATTGGAATTTGGAACAGTATAGCATAAAAAATGATAACAAATTGATATAAATTATAGTTCATAGTCTTCTAACCCTCCAATCGCAGGATCCGTGAATAAAGTTTTCACCTTTTATCCTGAATATATGCGGAGAATATATTCAGGATATAGGTTCTTATCGCGACAGCAGAAATTGGGATTTTAGCTGTGATCAGTTTCAAAGGAAAAAGGAGTATGGCTTTTTTTAACGCTTTTATGAATTTTGTACCCACGTTCAGAGGGTTAAATCCTCGTTATCTGAACTTCTCTAAACGTATATAAACACAGTTCTTGGGTGCAACGAAAACTGCTACACAACTCGAATATGTTATCAGTTAGAAAACATAATATACATTTATAAATAGCAAAAAGTAATAAATGTATTTTGATGTAATGTATAGAAGAGTGTATTATAACAAGCTATTTACTAACAGTCAGCATTTGTTATTCTTAAACAATGAAATGAAAATATGACTGTAAATTTATTAAAAATATAATGATTATAGTCTGTTCTTATTCTTCAGATGATTTTCATAACTCATCTAAAAGTAAAAATTTATAATAGTTTATGATATATCCAACAACTTTGAAAACAGCTAGTGTTTACAAGAGCTTTCAAATGAATCGGTCTGTGAAAGGGAAGTGAAATTTATAATCGAGGGGATATATCCCTTTGATTTTTTAAACCAGATGAGGATCATTTAGAAAAATAAAAAATGGATATAATCGACGTCGGCTAAAATCACAAATTTAAAAAACCTTTATGGTACCAAAAACGGGTACTCGGAAAGTTTAACATGAACTTTGGTTTCGGAAAAAATCCGAGTTATACTTTTTATACAATAACTTTTTTTTATATGGAGCTGATAAAATACGCTTCCAGTATGACGTTAAACTCTGAAATACAGCCTACAAAATGTATACAAATAGAAAGAGCAAAACACGCAGATTCGCATTTTTGTCATAGTACCCATGATACGTATTTATTTGATTTTATAGCAAAATGTTTTAAACAACTACACGCTCATGTAGTTTATTAACTTGACTGAAGTTTTGTGAAATGAACAACAATTAGTAGTAAGCTGATAGCTCTAAAAACATTTAAATGAACTCGTGTTCTAAAAATCGGTATGTTGCTCGGATCACTATTAAACGTTTTCTCAATAAAATGTTGCCAAAGAGGAATACTTACTAAATTATCGAAGAGTTCAGTCCTTGGCGGTGTGTAATATTCGTCATTCTCCTGTTTGATATGCAGGAAGTGGTCCGATGGGGCCAATTGCTTCTTTAAGCATGCACTCCATAAGACATCTTCCACAGTCATATTCTCCCGAATACACACCGTCACGGACTAAATCATAAAAGACACTATATGTGAATTATAAATTGAAAAGTTATTCGAATGCAGCATTGATGTTAAAATCGTTGCTTGTAATATATGACGAGAGTAATACAGTACAAAGTCCGAGATCCTGAACCGTCAGGACTTCAGCTAGTCTAGATTTCAGAAATTTAAGTAGATTTAAATCATCAGTTTAAATCTAGTCAGATGACACGCAAAGATTATAAAATTAAAAACATGAATTGATTTAAGAGAAGCAAAATTTACAAAAAATATCCAATATTTGTTTGTACGCTTTATTAAAAATTTTATTGGTACTTACGCATTATCCCATCGACCATAAAACAGTCTCCAATCAGCGTGATTTAGTTCCAAATATAGATAAGTGTCACGTAACAGCTCACACTCATAACATCTGCTCTGTCGTCTGATGTAACCGAGATTGATTCTCGATATTTCACCTTTTGTCTTCATGAACAAGGATAAATTAGTTGTTATTACTGAATCTTTTTCTGGCATTTTGAAAGAAATTGTTAAAATTTGGTACCTGCCGTCTAAAGAGAAGCCAGAAGTGGACTAATTTTAAAGTTATGTGATCCTACTATCCAAAACGTGGATGTCAATGGACAAGGTATGATCCACAGAACAATAAAACAATAATAGACTGGAACCATTAGCAGTGGGAAGATTGAACTTATAGCGTTTTAAATAGAGCGTCCGGTAAAATCGAAGCGTTTAACAAAATAGTAGAAATTGACAAAAATCTTTTTACGAAGAGCATAAACGAAGGTGATCGAATAGTGGTTGTTTAATACGTAAAAGGGGGTGAGTTCTTTCAGCATTCGACAGTAATGATTGGCGCAACTTTTATGGTCGACGGAATAATCGGTAAGTACTTTTTTCCTTTCAGTGTAAGTCCTTTAAGTTATTTCGTTTGTGCTAATGCTACTTTCTCTTTAATTTTACAGATGACGTAATTTCTTGTTAAATTCAAAGTTCATTGTTCAAGTCCTCTTTTTGCCGTGTTAAAAATTCCCAATTAACTGTAATAGAAATCTTTCCATTTTCAAAAATCTTCTATTCATTTTCTGTAGTAATGTTTTTTGGATTGAAAACCACATTACAGACTTCGCCATTCGTTATATGATTGCTGATTCAATCATTGTCATCTTAATGGGAAATTTTCTGTTGTATCATTTTCATTTATTATTATTTCTTCTCAGTTCTTCAGAAATTCAAATTAATTGGAAAATTTCCCCTGCTATAGCGTTCAAAATCTATGCCAAAATAAGGTTCTGTTTTGCCTCACTTTAAAATAGCATTTTCTTAAGCCCGAATTTCACTAACGCCGTTTTCTCGCTCCAAAACCGCTCTAGAAGGTAAGCGCAAAATATGCTTTCCTTTAGTAGATCCTGCTAATTTCCAGAGCTGGAAAGTCTTTCCGACATAACCGAAAACTCAAATTTTAATTTTTATAAGATAGTTGAAATAATAAAAGCCTGCGAAAACTAATAAATCTGGATCAAATTAGTTAAGAAAGACAGCAATTTACTATAACAAATTCACTTAATTCCTTTCGAATCTTTCTGCCTTCCTGCTGTTATGCCAAAACGAGAAAACCAGTTTTAGGAACATCCTACTCCAAACAATATCTTGGGCTTATTGCTTAGGCTAAACAAAAAATATTAGCTTCCTCCAACTCATCAACCACTCAAATACCGAAAGTGTGCTCATGGCTAATGTCTATCAATGTAGCGTTATTGGCCGTGGTGTGACTATCTACGCAATAGGTGTTAGAAAGGACAAGTATGGAGACATTAGGTATTTTTTTTAAAGCAGGAAAGTGAAGAAATAAGCAATGCCCTTGCCGGGACTCGAACCACGAACCTCTCGAATACGCGCCAAACGTGCTGACCACTACACCACGAAAGCATGCGAAAACGACGGGAGAAATACCTTATACAGGAATCTCGTTAGTCTGGAGAAAATTCGCTTGGACCGCTTTTTTTGGAGCGCTACGTTCCCCATTTCTAAATTTTGTATTAAGAAAGGAGAAGAAAAATTTCCTGGTGATCCAGATGTCCAGATAATTGATGATTCCGGATTTCGGATTTTGTACTGAGCAACATATCATTCATAAATTGAATGTTCTCAATTTATAATTATCATTTTAGGATTATCAACAGCACTAGGTAAAACAATAAGGTAAAACAGTACGATAAAACAATCAGCAACAACTAATTTATGACTTTCATGGTTTATATTCCCTGTTTAATAACATCAGTCAGGAAATTGTAGTTGCTACCAACATGATATCCAAAATAAAATGACGAATTTCAAATTGCACCTTCATTTATTATGTTACTATTATATTTATAAACTTTTAATAAGTGTTCCTTTTCTAAATGAGACAGAAAAAAAAAACAGTAGCGTATATAAATTTGCTAAAAAGAAGATTTTAACAAATTTCGTTGAAATGCATTCAAATATTTAAGTTCACATGTTTTTAAAATAGTCCTACCAATATTTTAAAATAAAATTATTATAATATGCTAATTCACTTAAATGTGAGTGTTTTATGTTATAAGAATGTCATAGAATGACATACATCAGTATGAAGATGTAACTCTCAAAAATGTCCCAGATAAATGCTACGTCAAATTAGGCTGCACTATCAGTCAGTGAAAAGCTTCGGAAAAATTCAAATAAGCAACATTTCTTATCTGTGAGAGCGCAATTACGTTGCCCTCTTCCAAGGCTGGTTTTCGATTCCTGTTTAAAAATATAGTCAAAATGATCATTATGAAATAAAAAGCTGTTTCAGATATGCCTAGACCGTAGTGACTACCATGAAAATATATGCCGATCGGTTATTTACATCCGAAAGTTCTGAGGATTTCAAATACGACAGACACTATGTTGCTTTGCTTGGCTTGACAATTTTAAGAACATTTTTTATGCTTGGCAATTAAAATTTAACAATTTACGTGCTCCCAAAATCAACTAAATAATACAGAGACGGGATAGCATTCGTATTTGAATGTTCTATTAACATTCATTCCTAGCGCAAGACGACTCTGATTCAAACTCTTTTTCGGTCATTTTGCATTATCAGCTGGCACTGAAATGCAACATAAGACATAATCTGTAACTTATTCCACTTTTTTATACTTTTATATGTTCAAGAACATATGTTAAAGTTTATCATTGAACCAGGACATTTTAATTGTTTAATTTAATTATAAGTGCTTGTTTCTTTTCAACCAGGGGATAATTTAACTTGCACATTTTATTTACTCATTTAGTACACCACACATGAAATATAATTTTCCCGTGTTTTGTGTATGATTGTGCAAGTTACAAAGAAGTCTGTCACTACTATTTGGCACTAGGACTGCATTAAACATTAAATTATTACGTATCAGAACTGTACAATTTATAATAATCTATATCTATTCTTCAGTAAAGGGCATTCAATGAGCAAAAAGTGAATTTGTATACTATATGTATAAAACTATATGTATGGTATACTATATCACAATACATATAGCTTTATACGAATGAGATAATGTTTTTGTATACGTTAAATTTGAATGATACTGCAAATTACCTCGCAGAAATAATTTTGAATTCAAATTTCATTCCCTGCAACAATGGCGGAAGATAATTATTTAATTTTATTTAACTTTACGTTAGTTTCTTATGAAACAATATATATGTATGATATTCAAAATAATATATCTTATGTTTGTATGACTTATATATATTTTACATGTTTTTAAAACATGCAACATACCTCTGTTTAAAAGGTTCGAGAAAAGGTCATATTACATGTATAAAACTTTTAATAAGTGAGTCTGACCAGCAAATTAGCGTAAACTTTGTAGAAAATGTATAATCACTCAGAATGACTTAGTCTGCTTTTTCGCGCTAACGGTGTTAATGTATTTTTCTCCCATTTGGTTCAATTTCCATTTTGAGCAAATGGGTTTTCTTCGATGAAGCTTGGGACAGAAACAGGTCCTTGTCGTGTCCTTATTTGAGTTAGAGATTTTACTTGTTAATACTATCTTTTGGATTAAGTGTTTTGAAATTTTGATGTCATTCTAAATGACGCAACGCTTAGTATAACCAAAAGAATCATTCTGCCAATATTTTTCCAGTACATCTGCAGTTTTGGAGCAAGTATGTCTTTTAATGAACCTTACTTGGAAGATTACTCGGATTAACACACAGACAAGGTTTCAACAAGTACAACAAAATTTCCAATAACGGTTTTTCTCCTAAGTATAGTTTCTTTGATGAGCAACTATACGCTGCTTTCTTAAACAAAAATATGTTCCAAAAATTTATACCTATGCTATTTCTTACAATTTATACAATTACGTCTTGATGGATTATAAGTGTCACCTAGCGAATAAAAATCAATAAAAATGATGAAATGACACATTATGAATATAAATTATTCACATAAAATGATGCACTTTACAGGATTCATTAAAATTTCACTATGCTTAACGGAAATTTTCTATACTATAAATTTTAGAAATTGTATATCTTATATGACGTATCTGCTGCATCTATCCAAATATATTCTCTGCTTTACATATACTACATAATACAGCAAAGTATGTAAGTAGATCAGAAGTTCAGCTCACCTGACCCTCCGGAAGGAGGATTTTTACCGTTCGTCCGACAACAGCGGGAAGCTCTGTGCTTTGGCTCGAAGCGAGGTTTAAGGATTTTCTGAAATAACAATGTAGGAAAGGAAGAAAAATAAATATTCATTTCATTCTTATTTGTGTTGCAAGTCAAAATTAGTTTATTGGACAATTTATATAAAACTGTTTGTTGAAGTTCGAGTTCAAAACTACGAATATGAAACCGAAAGCTTTGGTAATGAAAATGCAAGATTAATATTTGAATTATTTTTTAAACAATCGCTACTTCAAATTATAATAAATAAACAGATATTCTGAATTATCTTATTTTATTAATTAATTCTGTAATAAGTAAATTCATCATATCTGTCTTTTACTACACAAGTCTTTTAATAAAATTAATTTATTCTGAATTCAATGTTAACACATGTTTTTAACTAAAGATTTTAAAATACATAATTTCGTGTCGCTATGTCGCTAAAACAAAACTATGTACTAATCTACCAAAAACTTAACACAGCACGTTTCAAGCAGAGTATAATACTTCAGCCCCTGGCTATAGTGTTGCATATGCAGTGCTTTCTTAATTGAAAAAATCTGATGTGGACACCACACGACTTCCTTGTTCCTATCAAATTATACGTATATTTTGCTGTACTTCATTTTAACTTATTTCCTAGAATTATTCTAACTTAATTAACCGATTTCTGAAGGAAAGTTGAAAATGACATTAAAAACTGCAGATTCTGAAATTAAATGTCCCGGTCAATTTTTGTCGTATAGGAGTCAAACTTCTTATAACTCTTTTTTTTCATAACGGGTATAAAAATTTCCCAAACAAGTATAACAGAATCGGGAGTCTGCATTAAAAATTAGATTTCGTTTTTTGTCGAATTTTTTTTAAAATTTGATATTGCTAAAACATGAATATTTTTACCATTTAAAATACTTCTGTAACTGGAAGTATTTTAAATACAGTTCAGTTCTACGACCAACAAAAAAAAAAGTCAGGAAAAAAAAGCGAAAAAAAAGTCCGGGTAAGGATTTTTAAGCGAATTAAGAGGTTGGGTAAATATATATATATATATATTTGGTACTCTCGACTGCAATAAAAACGGAATATGCCCAATTAGATGTTATATCCCATATACAAATTTCAAAATTCTATGGCTAATCGTTTTTGAGTTATGCGAGAACACATACGTACGTACAGACGTCATAAAAAATACCTTTTGAGCCCATTTTAAATTCATTTTACAATCTGTTTTAAAAAATGGTCCTTTATTTTGTCTGTACCTGCAGACGATACGCAAAACAATCGTCCAAATGGATTCGGAAACGGTCAAAATGGATATTTCCGTTGAAATCTGATACACGAAATGTTTCGCGATGACAATACTTCGTATAAGGAATTAAAAATGTAAAATCTCGTTTACTACAAGCGTGCAACACGAGGCTCACAGATGTAAGTAGAAACAATCAAATATATAAAAATTAAACAAAACTTTTAAAATAAAATATTTCAAAAAGGGAAAAAAAACTAGTGTTCCGATGAAAATTACGCATGTCTCCGCAATGGCACTAATAAAGCTATGAGGCACAATGAGGACATTTCTATGTCTGAGCCAATAGATAGAATAAGTGTTAAGACTTGAAATTCAACATTCAAATTCTTATTTATAAGTGTTACAGATAAATACTGCCCTGTGAAATATGATAATTCCTAAAATATAATCTATGGAAACTTCTTGAATTTAAACGCTTCTGATGCATTATGATAATCATACTCATACAAACTGATGTTAAATAATAAAGAACTAAAAGCAAAAGCTAATCCATAATCAGTTACATTAAAAAAATTATTCACATGAATATATGATTTACGGTAAGCAGATAGCACGGAAGTACATATATAATTACGAGTTTTTTAAACGAATTTTATTATGTAATTGTTTTATCGCAATTACCGTACAAAGCCCCGCAGCAAGAAAGATGTAAAAAAACGTCAACTGATAGTTAGCATGTTATTATTACCAGGAAAAGCTCTCTTGTGCAGCGTTACTAACACAGGATGAAGCAACAATTGTTGCTAATTTTCAGTTGGCACATGGATAAGAGATAAGATGAAGAATAAGTGACAAATGCAACAATAAAAAGGATGCTAAGAAATTTTAGAAAACTGTTTGCTGAAAGATTTTCTACAAACTGGAGGATCAACGACTGAGGGAAAAGAAATGGACATTTTAAATGGTATCATAAACATATAAAGCATTAAATTTCTTCGAAATTTTACTTTGAACTACCATTCTAACATAATATTATTCATTCATTAAGTCATCCTTATAAAATTCAACATTTCTGATTCTCTGAATTTATACCTGCTTTTCAGATCAAGCAGAGTGTTGTGGAAATAACTGTAACTAAAAATGTGCATATAATAAAAATGATGCATAAAATTATTCAAAAATAGTCGGCCCCCGGTAATTGTTATCTTCACGTATTTCTATGCTGATTACATTACTGCTCATTGCAAAATCACTGAAATATACATTTTTAAGATACTTACAGATCTTTGAATGAATCCTGCATTACGGATAAATATGTCACTCTTACTCTTTTTTACTTCATAATGATTTTGATTTGATAACATGATTTATCTGAACGTTTGTTACAGACGCATTATTTGGCATCCTAAATAATATTTTTTCATTTTAAGTAAGTAAAAGTTGTAAATTCAAATAATTATTATCTTTTCTCCAAGTCATATATAAAACCCATATAGAGAGCGCTCAGTCAACGAAATTAATGCGTATTGAGTAACTGTGTGCTCAACACAGCTACATATACTCGGAGTAATAGAAAAGTTATATCCTTCTTTATAATATACACATAAACTAGTCTCAATATATCCTCCGTAAAAAAGGCAAATATCAAAAGCAGATAACACATCTTTGCTTAGCAATAATCATTTATTAATGCAGCATTAATACAAACTAGGATCAAATCTGTGTTCATAGCGACATTCAAGTTCATACTTAAACAGAGGAAATGATACATTGGTTAACATCTTTGGTAACGTGCTTGTCCTTGAACAGTTGCTTCTAAATTCGAATCAGGCTTGATTTAACGATGGCATCCGACAAAAGAAAATTCAGCAGTTCTTTGCTATTGTTGGGTATCAATGGAAATGTTTAGGCTTTGCTTCCGACTTGTGACTTTTATTTTATGTCACAGCTTTAACTTACTGAAATAAGTTTATAAATTTATTATATGTTTTTGTTGCTTCTGAGATTTTGTGTTTTGGATCATCCTAATCAGGCAATAATTACTTCATTATAGATACACATGTGCAATGACATTTCACGCAGCAATATATCGGGGGGGGGGAGAAAAAGACAAAGAAATAACCCTTTGATGCTGAAGCGAAATATGTTTTTGACAGACAAAATAGCATTTTTAGTATTAAAATTCTTCAAATAATGCTTCCCATCATAACGAAGACAATTATAATATAAATAAACCCTAATAACGTATACCAAACCTTTTTTTTTTGTTGCCCGGTTCTTGAGGCTTTGGTTTTCTGGCGCTTCGGCTTATACTATGATAGTTATTACATCGTTGTATTTTACATAATTTTATTCTGGACACGGCCGGACCGACCGTTGTCTTCATTGTTTGTTGTTAGATGGGCTAGCTCTTAATTTGAGCCATACGATTGGAGCATTCCAGTCAGGTGGGCCGGAGGGCTGCGCCCCCATTACTACTTACAGATCTTTGAATGAATCCTGCATTACGGATAAATATGTCACTCTTACTCTTTTTTACTTCATAATGATTTTGATTTGATAACATGATTTATCTGAACGTTTGTTACAGACGCATTATTTGGCATCCTAAATAATATTTTTTCATTTTAAGTAAGTAAAAGTTGTAAATTCAAATAATTATTATCTTTATATCTTTATATGTCACTCTTACTCTTTTTTATATCTTTTTTATATCTTTATATGTCACTCTTACTCTTTATATATTATTATCTTTATATGTCACTCTTACTCTTTTTTAAAAAATTTTTCTGTACTTGGAGTACATGAAATTAGAAACTCATAAATATGCTTTATTTTACAAACGGGGATTTATTTAATTTAAACATATTGCCACTGAGAACTAGTGTCTCAGTGGTTGTTAGACGGACCCCACGGTTGATGATCTTTCCGTAGGTCAGATAGGCTTTTTTTCGGTACTAGTGGTTTTAGGGATCTTGGCATTGGCTTTTACTCCCCTGTTGTTGTGGTATTTGTTGTGTATGTTTAATTAGATGTAGATTTTAGATGTTCTATATTTTTGTGTTGGAAAAGTGGAGTTACTCTTGTCACAGTTCTGTTGGTTTTTTGATGGTAATGTATTGTGATTTTTGGTTTGTTCTTTGTTTTGGATTTGAGGCCTATTGTGTTTGATTGTACCGATTAAATCACAGACATATACATTTTGTTTTTGAGATTTTTAGTTATGATTTTTGGGATTTTCCCTTTTTTTTATTGGTAGTTCCCTGGTTTGTTTGTAATATGTATGGTTACATGTTGTATGTTCTTTTTTTTTGTAACTAACGGTGTGATTTTATGATTTTCTTTAGTTTTGTTGGTATGAATGGATGGATCGGTCTTTTAATTGCATCCATACTAAAATGTATCTTTTTGGTTTGATTTGTTCACATTATACTAACCTTTTTTTTTTGTTGCCCGGTTCTTGAGGCTTTGGTTTTCTGGCGCTTCGGCTTATACTATGATAGTTATTACATCGTTGTATTTTACATAATTTTATTCTGGACACGGCCGGACCGACCGTTGTCTTCATTGTTTGTTGTTAGATGGGCTAGCTCTTAATTTGAGCCATACGATTGGAGCATTCCAGTCAGGTGGGCCGGAGGGCTGCGCCCCCATTACTACTTACAGATCTTTGAATGAATCCTGCATTACGGATAAATATGTCACTCTTACTCTTTTTTACTTCATAATGATTTTGATTTGATAACATGATTTATCTGAACGTTTGTTACAGACGCATTATTTGGCATCCTAAATAATATTTTTTCATTTTAAGTAAGTAAAAGTTGTAAATTCAAATAATTATTATCTTTTCTCCAAGTCATATATAAAACCCATATAGAGAGCGCTCAGTCAACGAAATTAATGCGTATTGAGTAACTGTGTGCTCAACACAGCTACATATACTCGGAGTAATAGAAAAGTTATATCCTTCTTTATAATATACACATAAACTAGTCTCAATATATCCTCCGTAAAAAAGGCAAATATCAAAAGCAGATAACACATCTTTGCTTAGCAATAATCATTTATTAATGCAGCATTAATACAAACTAGGATCAAATCTGTGTTCATAGCGACATTCAAGTTCATACTTAAACAGAGGAAATGATACATTGGTTAACATCTTTGGTAACGTGCTTGTCCTTGAACAGTTGCTTCTAAATTCGAATCAGGCTTGATTTAACGATGGCATCCGACAAAAGAAAATTCAGCAGTTCTTTGCTATTGTTGGGTATCAATGGAAATGTTTAGGCTTTGCTTCCGACTTGTGACTTTTATTTTATGTCACAGCTTTAACTTACTGAAATAAGTTTATAAATTTATTATATGTTTTTGTTGCTTCTGAGATTTTGTGTTTTGGATCATCCTAATCAGGCAATAATTACTTCATTATAGATACACATGTGCAATGACATTTCACGCAGCAATATATCGGGGGGGGGGAGAAAAAGACAAAGAAATAACCCTTTGATGCTGAAGCGAAATATGTTTTTGACAGACAAAATAGCATTTTTAGTATTAAAATTCTTCAAATAATGCTTCCCATCATAACGAAGACAATTATAATATAAATAAACCCTAATAACGTATACCAATAACATTAGATTTTCAGTAATAATTCAAAATACAAGAAAATAGTAACAACTCAAAATACTTTCAGTCACAAAAGCTTAATTTTTCAAGAAATCATTGGAAGACACTAATCTTCAAATGAATTCGGAAGTAACTCACTTGCTGCTGTTGGATCTGGAGAGGGGTAGCCGCGGTCTCCGCTTAGTGGCACCTCTACCAGATAAGAGGTTCGTTAGGAGGGAAGGACTTCGAGCGCAAATGAAGGCGTGGAAGGAAGACACGGTGAAAACTCCCAGTTTGTTCAATGTGCTCTTCGTACCCTTCGATACGTGAGTCAGGAGGCTCTGCGAAACAAACCAGGAAATCACTTTTACAGCAGACGTTACCAAACTTAAAAATAACTTCTCAAAAACTAACATATTAAAACTTACGTATGGCGATACGTTAAACAACACAATCGTACATAAAAAGCAATGAAACTCTTATATAAAAACTATACAGTTTTATTTGCTTTGGTAGTTTAAAGATTCAAACTCCTAACAGATGTAAAGCGAATTATCGATATGTCTGAAATTAACTACCAAGTCTTGGAAATGTTTTAAAATAAACTTTTTATTTAAATACAACCTTTGAAAATAACAACGCTTTTCTTGTGCTTACAGTATCAACGACAACTTGTGGCGATAAAACTAATGTAACAGTCAAATACAAATTTAAAACGTGGATTAGTAGTCATACACCACACAATTAGACTTAAAATTAAGCTGGTTTATAAAACTCTAACCGAATTATCCATTTAAATATTAGAAGCAAATAATGCAAGGCCGAATAATTACTAAGGCACCAGAAGCGGCGAGAGGCAGAAACACGTTCTTCTTACAGTTTATAAACCTCAGCTTAAGTATTCTCTAACTCAATAACATTTCTGGTGAAGAAATGGAAAAGAGAAGTTATAGCAAAGGCTGAAATTATAAATAACTGGTTAATTTAAATAAAAAATGCTGCAAAATATAAAACAAATATTCTCCACTGTTTTGCCTTCTTAAAACAATTTTCAGATTTCCGTATTTCAGATTCAACTTTCAGGGTTTTATTTACGCTTTATGACAGGTATTGCAATAACTGTATTTTTCACCAGGAACAAAATTAACTAGAACTCTTTTATTTCACTGAAGTAAGGCAGATAGCTTTATGATTTCACCCTGTATAGTGATAAAATAAGTAGCAAAAAGAAAACTCCTTTTTTAGTTAGGATTTGCTAGTGAGATTTTATTTTTATTCTCTTCTTTTAAAAACAATTCAATTTGTGCTAAAAAAGTTGCAATATTGATAATTTGTTATTTTGCGATTGGAATGAAATTTGTATCGTATTTAATACGCTAATGCAATTTAATACGTTTTAAAAATAGAAATTTATTGCAAATTTTAGTTTAATCTCCAGAATAAATTTTGACAAACGACCGTTCAGAAATACTTTTACCAATAGTAAATATTACCAATAGAAAACAGACAATGTCACCAAACAAATTTGCTATAGATGTGAACCTTACATGTCATTACCATAATATTCATACAACTCGAGAGCTCTATAAATAGCTCTATAAATAGTATAATTACTAACATAATTATACATTATATTAGGAATTGCATATGCATATTGACCCATGGCTCGCCGAAAAGACTGAAAAACTGGCGTACGCCATGTTCTTACATCTCACAAAAAAAAAAAAAAAAAAAAAAAAAAACTATAACCTTTACCAAAAGTAAATTCCAGGTGTTTAATGAAGTGTGGAATAATATGAGATAAAGAGTAATATAAAACATGAACAAACTTTGGGGTTGGGCAGTTCTGAGTTCTGCAGCGAGGACATATAGCACCTGAGCCTAAACTGTTCGCAGTGTAGCCTCTCCAAGTTCTCTTCCCACTGCGATATTTGGCCTGTCAAAGAGCTCCTGCTGTCCGCGTCAGCTACCACGGTCAGCTGTAGCTCGGCCATGTGTTTCATCCGAGAATCCTGTCAAAAAATAGCAACACAAAATGAATTTAAATGCATTCTCACAACTACGACAAGTATGAAAATATTGATGGAATTTGATTTATATTTTATGTTTTTAAAAGTTTGAGGAATAATTAGTATTCGTATCTCCATTAATAATTTTTCTAAATTAATTGTAAGCAGTATCTCGAGATGTTTTACAGATGCATACATTGTTTACACAGATGAATGCTTGTATTACTATTTTTTATACTTTTTATATTAGTTGCGCCCAGTTTCAAATCAATGACCCTACATGATGAAATACTTAAACTTCTAGTCTGTAAAATACAAATAATTATTTTCTGTTGAAGTGGCCTCATTTGTTAGTTGTGGGTATATCGGTAGCAAGAGGGTATATATCTGTTATCTAAACACTGAATTTCTCCATCTAAAAAGTGAATCATGCGCATTAAATGTAAGCCTGAAAATCATCTTCAGAGTAAAAAATAAACTTTAGATAGTTTCAAGACAGGATAATTTTTCTAACATACATTTTCATCTATTAAGTTTATTCAAATAAAGTAGAGAACAGTTTCAACAGAGTGGATGAAAGTATTTCTGAAAAATAAAAATTTTATTTGTATGATATTCATGGAACAAAATTTGCAGTTTGTGAAATACTCACTGTGTGTTACTTAAATTACGATTATGAGACAGTTTGTAACTTCTCTTAACTCTTAAGCAAGAATAAATATAATAATTCTAATAACTTTTATGCAAAAATAGCAATAGTCTAGCTAACCTTTCTTTGCCTTGGAAAAGGTAGATAAAAAGTAAAATTTAGGTTTAGAATAATAGCTTAATTTTAGAGCAGAAAATTAACGGCAGCCTCTTCGTTAAACCCTCTACGTAGAGAGTGAAAAAGGGTTAGATTATTATGTCTAGTACGCATTTTATTAATACACATTATATAACTGGTATACCAAAATAAGAATATCATTTAATCTTGGATATTTTTAGATCATATATGCTACTTTTCCATGCAGATTAATTATTGTAAAAAGAAAGGAAAGTACAGATAGATGAAGCTGAAGATAAGTCTGTCCTCAGACATTTCACGCAATAGCTGAATTTTTTACCAATGAAATATTAGTTTCGTATTTGCTCTCAAAATATACGTGAGAACGTAAAAGGTTATAGACTATGGAGTTAAAATATAAACTCACGCAAAGAAGAGAAATACATAATTTTATCAAAATAATTAAATAATAAAGCAGATTTACTTCTAGAGTTTGGTGGAATTTCTTCATCTGAATAAATAGATTCATAAGTTAATAATTTGCTTTACTTGAAATTTTAAAATTTGCTGATAATAAATAAAAAATAATATAATTGATAATCATATTATAAATTTTCTAGTTAACTCTCATTCGTTAAACAATATCGTTAAGTTGTTGAGACATTAGTTACTTTTTGAAAGCAGGAGAGATGAAAAATGAGCAATGCCCTCGCCGTGACTTGAACCACGGACTTCTCGAATAAGGACTGAGTGTGCTGACTACTACACCACGAAGACATGCTAAGTAGGCGAGGGAAATACCTCCTAAGTAAAGTTCTATTTATTGATCAAAGTTTAAATTAATAACATAAATTTTTTAAGTGGGCAAAAAAGCAAACTTAGACTGGTGGAGATTTTGAATAAACTTGTATTGATTTACAGGGTGATCAGATTTACGTACCTATTCTTCAGAAATAAAGAACTTTTGCTCTTGAAGAAGACTGAACCATGTCTAAACTATTAATGTTTGCCTAGATATATATATGGCTGTCTGACTTTCCTTTTCGTTAAATGACTGTTTTATAAGTCGAATTTATAATCATATTAATTAATTTACTTCATAGCTTGAAAACAATCTTTTTATTCATTACGTTTCTCTAATCGCACTGACTAATTCCAACTCTTTTTGTATGAATCCATGAAAATAATTTTTATTTTTGCAAATCTGTTTACTTAGGAAATCTGAGTAAATATGGTTTTGATAAATCATAAAAGTTTTGGTCTTAAGAACTCAGAAACTAGATTATCTAATTTGTTAATTTTACTTGTCTTAAAACAACCAAGATTAGATACAATGAAGACAGCAGGATTATTCTTTCAATATTTATTTATTGGCGCAGTGAAATGACTAAATATATGGAAGTCCTGGACACATTAATTCAGATTACGTATTGCAAACTACAAATCACTACAAGAATGGTTAAAATATTATTTAATAAATGTGTGTCATCGTAAAAATGTTTAAAAATATGTGATTATAAAGTTTCTAATCATAAACTATATGTTACATACTTTCGAAACATCTTTCATAATGATTGAGATATTAGTAATAAGATATATTACATCTAACATCTGTTGCTAGTTAGAAATTTTTTAAAAATGTTTTTGCAACTGTATGAGTTTTGTAGCTTTAAGTACTATTAGCACTATATGTACTGAAGCGATACTGAATGTTAGGTTACAATATTGTGCAAATATCATGGTGCTACTAACTCATTTCTGTGCATGTAACGCCGCTAGCGTTAGATATATACTACAGCTGGAAGTAAAGCTCTCTGTTTAAGAAATTGTTAAAAGGGGTATGAAAGGTAAAACTCACGATTTAGACGCCTTCAATTCAAAGCAAATAATAGGTGCGCGATGCACTAGCAATTCAGTTTTAGATATAGTTTGAGAATTGGTTTTTTTTCCACAGTATAAAGAGAATGACGAGACTAAATGATTACAGAGTAATCGAGAAAAGTTCAAGGCACGACCAATCGGACAGTAAATAGATCAACTATGCAGGCTCACTTCCGAGGTTCAGATGCCAAATACCATCCAAGGTATCACTTCTCCTTATACGCCACTGGGCTCAACGTATTGCATGGGTTACAGAACACCGTGACTGGACCTTCGACGACTGGAAGTGAGTAATTTCGACTGAATATGGGTCATGGTAAGCTAAGAATATGGAATAAGGCATGTATCCAGCGTACCAGTTTGGAACTCTGCAAGGTCATGGTGGTTCAGTGATGGTCTGGGATGCCTTACATTAGCAATGTTTGGAACCTTTGGTACTTGTACCAAGCTCTCTCATTTGTATCTAAGTACATAGATCTGTTAGACGATAACTTACATCAGTTAATGTTTTCTGCATCTAAGTAGAAACGGAGTGTACCAGCAAAACTGCTGCTCTTGTCATAGATCTCAGTTGATTATTAAATAGTTTGATGACCATTCCACTGAATTTTCTAAGCTGAAATAGTCATTCAACTCTTTGAATAATCTGGGAAAAAGTGTGCAAGCACGTCATGCACTACTAGTGCGTTTAACAGTTTCATTAGGAAATTCTGTAAGATATTTGGCAGACCATAGCTTTGAAACATTTTTATAGGCTTTTGGAATCCATGCTTTGTCATGTACCAGCTGTTATCACTACTAATCAGGTATTTACAACCAAAAAAAATCAATAATTCCAGTGACTATTATTACCATGATTATTCACCTTGATCAAGGTATTTAAAAAAATCAGGTATTTCACAGCCAAAATTTATAACAATGAAGTCATACAAATAAAGACTGTTCATTCTCTTGAGAGAATAATTTTGTTTAATGGATACGCAATTTAGAGAACGTTCCAAATTTTAAGAACAAAAGAAAGCAAATACAGATGCATTAAAACAATACTGTTACTGTACTTCTGGTACATTTAAGCTCAATTTTCAAATAATTTGATAAAGTTAAAACAGCGGTTACCAAGAAAAAAAATATTTACTAAGGTAGTAAAAAATTGCAATTGGACACTCACCGACTCGATTTCTTTCTCGAGCCTGAAAATCTCTTCTTGTAGCAGGTGGAGAGTGCCCGTTTTACCTCTGTGTCTGGCAAAGGCAGCCGCGCAAGCAGAATGAATACTGTTAATCCAGTTCTCCAGCTCCACCTGGCACGGAGCCTGCAATACAAATTTGATCAACAAACCTTGAAAAATAAATTATTCATTCATACGTGACAGACGTAAAATATAAAAATAATCATTTAACTGTCCGACTCAGTAAATAATTGCTTTAAGCTTTCTTATAGGCACATGGATAGAAATAGTTTCTAAAAAAATATTCACAAAATTTCCTATTATAACGAGGTATTTCTGTTATAAATCAACTTTTGGGAGACGAGAGTATTGTTTTGCAGTCAAAATAAACGTTTGTTTCGACTTGCCAAAAAATTATGGGCTTAAAAAATATTATTATTTTCAGCCTATTACAGTCATATTTTTTCCATAAATTCTTAATCTGTTTTTATTTCGTTTTTCGTAGCCAAATTCTACCGGTTTTATCGAAAAAGATTTCTTATCTTTGCCGAATTTAGTGCATCCGTTTAATATAGTAGGCTTCGAAAAGTTAGGAAACAAACAAAAAATCTAATAAAATAATTTGTTTGTACTATAATTCCATTGCTGAATTCACATATTTCCTTTATGGTTTTGGGTGAAAAGTAAATTATCAGGTCCTCCTAATTTAAATTTCTAGGTAACTGATAACTTTAGAAGGGAAAAATTTACATAACGTTGAAGAACTCTGCAATTTTTACTTAATTATTAAAAATAAATTAATAACACAACGAATTTATTGAACAGGAATTTAAATTAACAAAACAAAAATGATGAATATAATCTTTTTAATATTTACAGAGAAAAAATGTTCAGCATCAAACAATAATCCTAATTTCGATGACATCTAAAATCAGAATCTGAATTTAACCCGTGAAAAGGATTCAAAGAAAGAAGACTGAAATAATAATTTGTTGAATTTACGTTACAAAAATTTAACCAGCACTCATCAAAATTTATGAATTTGGCTAATTTTTAGCAATCATTAACTCTTTTTAATAGCATATTTATAAGTATTCTATTTTGCAGTATAATTCAAATCAAATGATTTAATTACAATGAAAATGTCTTCCCAAAGCCAAAAAGTAGGAATGGTAGAAAAATTGAAAAGTAACTATAAATGTACTGCAAGAGCTTACAAAGTAATATTCCACGCTCCCTTTGTCTTTAGAAGATTCGAATGTTTTTCTGTTATAAATTACTTGCTTATCAAGCTTTTAATAGAATATTTCTTCTTGCCAAAAATTAGCGATGAGTTTTATTTTGAACTTCTCCACTAACGAAAACCTGATTCAGAATTCTTGCAATTCTCCTTATTCCGGATTCGGAATTCTTTTTATTCATTTTCAGATTTAGAAACCTTATACTTCACTTTTTTTCTTCGCAACAGTTCAAAATCTGTGCTATACTCTTGGTTGTATATACCGACACCTGAATATTAAATATCGTTTTATTGTTTGAACTAAAATGTCTTGTCACCTTATCGAATTAATGCATTGAATCCAGTAAATGATGTTGATTTAAATTTTAATTGAATAGTTATCTCGAATCTTGTAACTAAGAATCTTTTTTTAATGTTAGGAACTACATAAAACATAACTGCATGCTCTGTTCAGAAATATGTTTAGCGTGCCAATTAATATTCATAAATTTCAATTATAAAATTGAAATTTGTCATTCGTAAATTTGCAGTTATGCATTACTGGGTAATTTATAAGAAGGACGATAAGAACATTCAGTTTCCTCAGCGGCCATCAAATAAATTCGAGTCACAGTTTCTGGTTTAACCAGGTTTGCTGTTACTGAAAATTCTGATGAATTCAAAATTGCTTCAGCATTTACAGTTTGCATTTTGAAAGAGATTTCAGATATTATACTGAAGTTTCCAAATAAAAAAGGTATAAAAATAATTATTTCAAAATACGTCATAGAAAGACGAAAATTTATAAAAAGATAATTTTATTTTTATAAATTTTTGCCTTTCTAGAAAAACGAAAAGTAAGGCCGCAAGATTTATATAAATATATATGTATGGGATTTATATATATGAATGGCTATATGCACACACACACACTTATATATATAAATCTTGCGTGCGTGTGTGTATATATATATATATACGTCTGTGTGTATATATACACACATACACACCCACGTTTACGGGAATATTGGTTCTGTTCTGCAAAGTTTAAAGAAAAGTCTGTAGGTAATGATCTTCTGAGTTTTTACTTCTAGATGCTACAAAGAACGCTATTTTAAATATGACCGTGAACAAAATTCTCACAAAAAGGAAGCTATATCTCCAAAAGCTATATCTCACAAAAGGAAGCTATATCTCACAAAAAGGAAGCTACATATGTAAAATTCGTTTCACTTAGGGTGATAAATAGTTTTGTACGCTTAAAACAATAAATATTTAATTTTGAGAAATGCTACAAGGAAATATAAAAAAACTTAAAATTTAGTTTTAGAGAAAATGTTTGAAGAATCTAAATTTTATATAGCAAGAACATATTTCTGTAGTTGGCATTTAAAGGAAAACATCACAAACTTTGACATAAGTTTTGTTGATATATTTTATTATCTAAAAAAAGAACTTTACGTCCTACTTTATAGGATTTTACGATAAAGAATAAGAAAACACAAACCCGCCAGTGTGAGTTAATCTAATTTTTTTTCTTTTGAAGATGAAAGCCAGGAAAGCCCTATTTTATAACCCAATCGATGGCTGTAAAAGCATTTCCTACTAACAAAGAGTATATTAAAGTTCTATAGAGATCGTAAACTTTACCTTTCAAAAAGAACTCATGTGTAATCTTCAAAAATTTGTTTTTGCCTCCAAGAGAAACTGTTGCATGAAACTGCTGTGAGGTCTTTCTTGTCCTATTCTTTTATGTTTTATTTCAATCTGCTTCGTTAAAATTAATATAGAAGCAGAAGAATAAAAACAGTTGCAAATGCAATTTAAACATATAGCTAACTTTAATTTATTATTTATTATGTATTAACTTTATCATTTATAGAGGTATAATTCTCAAGATCTCAATTTTTTAACTATATTTTTGGTTTTATTTCTAAAAGAAGGTCTACGCTCTAAATTCTGCACGCAATAATCATTGCGTAACAAATACAATGAACATATAAATTTAATAAACACAGATATAATTTATTTCATCATATCTTTATAATTTTCATTACTGACAAGTCACACCTCTCTAATTAACACATTTCTGCTGAAGCCACTGTTCATCACTACATCGTATAACACACAAATGCCGAACAATGTTTCTATTTTATTTTTCATTACCGTTCGACTACCAGCTCATGGCAGCTTGAAACTGTCTCATGCGTTGATACAAGCACTTTTATCAACATTGCTAAATGAACATCAAACACCTAGTTTTTCAACTTTTTTCTATCTATTTAGTTTTATTTATTTTCACTTAGGAGTCTCATAGTATTGGTTTAGACAGGGTAACAAAAGTTTTCCAAAGTAAAATCCCCTCTTATAAATACAATCCTGAATAAATATGTCAAACATTCCTTCACCACCACACAGAGAAAAAATATAATAATAAAAATACTAAAAGGTTTTAAACTTTAAAGGTCACCCACAGGGGTTTGTTAAGGTTTTTTATGCTCTCGTTGAGCTCGCAGTCTACCAGTCTACTGTTGCACTCACTACTGATAACACATTATTTTGTGCCTTTTAGTTTTTAAGCATCGTTTTCTTCGCACTTACGCTATATATACAGTTCAACAGTAAAATCACAAAAATTTTTAAAAGTAGCAGCATATGTTTAGGGTTTCCGATGCAGTATTAAGTGCTGGCATACACTTTTCTCTATATTTTTAGTTTTTTGTCAGTTCATTATCTCAATGTTCTCAAAGTTGACTTACAAAGATGGCTTACAAAAAGTTTTCTTTGTCTTTATATTATTAATATTTTGTGCGTTAACTTTATTTATTAAATATCCCATTTTTTGCAATTACGCCATATACGATTCAGTTCAAAACCAAAATAACAGGATGTAAGGAAAGCAGCATATTTTTTAGAATTTCCGATAAACAATCTCGAAGGTTAGAAATAAAAAAATCTTCTATTCCGTACATTGTTGCCACTGCTCGCTTTCAAAGTGTTGAAAAATTCATTAAAGGTTTATAAAATGTGAAATAAATAAATAATAAAAAATATATTATATATATTTGCCATTCTATGAAAATACTGAATATTTTTATTTAGACAGATCATGAATTAAATGCAATTTTATTATTTAAATCAAACCCATTCAAAAGTAAGAGACGAATAGTATTAAGAATTGCATATTGCTTTCAAATAGCTTAGTTTTGTTAAGCCACAACAGACAGATTCAGTTTGAAAGATAAATACATTTTGCCGAATGGCAACACAATCGAATGAAAAGTAAAGCGACGCAGTTACAGTATTTCGACGCAAAATCCCATTTCGAGCCTACTAGACCTTTTGGGCAAAAATACTAACGGTGCAAAGAAAACTAAAAATTACTCTGCTAAAAATTAAATTAGGAAAACATTATTTTCTAATTTTTACATATGTGAATATTTAATGAAAGTGTTAATGCAATAATCACTTATACTGAATCAGAATTATGAAATCCGATTCTAAATAATTTATTCAACTGAATACTTACTATGCATAATTTATTTTGATAAGAAATTATACATTGATTAAGTTAAAAAATCTTATGCTTAGCTTTTGTTTTTCGAAATATAAGAAAATGAATAGTTTTCATGTTTGCTTAGAAATATTTTACCGTTACTTCAGTTGTAAAGTACTGATATTTTAATAATAACATCATTTTCAGTTCTGTAATTTTCATTTTATTTCCACGCAGCACATCTTCGAAAATATACATATATTTGAAATGGGAGACGAATACACATTCTACTCAAAAGTATATGTTTACGTGTACTTTGGAAGCCATGCTGTTTATTCTTCCACTTTCGAGTTTTTAGTTCTCTACTGCAACATGAAAAATTGCACTTAAAATAAATCGTTGTTTATGTTTATATAATTTTGCTAAACTATTACCTACCAAGAAAGACTTTGCAATTTACAAAGACTGAGTTGAAAATACTGTGGAGTCATAAAACAGCTATAAGCATTTCAGTCAAATTCATTAATTGAATCTTGGCTATTACCATAATTTAATTATTCGAAAACAAATTTATTAAATTCATATAACAACATAATAGAAACTTAATAATTTCGGTTTCAATGAGATGATTTTAAAAAGTATATAAAAATTATATTGTTTACAAAAAGTTCTCTTTACCATCTCAGTGCACGCAGTTCAAAAGTTATAATTTACATCATTCATAGTTCATGCATGAAATAAGAAGCATGAGCAAGGAAACAATCACAGTTCTCACTTGAAAAAGGTAGGCATCTCCAAAGGCAGTGCTGAGACAGAAAATGAAGTCCCGTTTGGGGTGTTCGGGGATGGGCTGCATGATGGCCCCATCCACGATGATCAGGTGCTTAGGGGTTGTGTCGATGGCCCGCCCATCGCGGTTATCGCATGGGTAGAAGAGTAGGGTCGTCCCCTTCAGACAAACCCAGTAGCCCTTCCAGCCTCTTTTGCGAGCCAACTCCACTTGCTGCCGCTTCCTCAAGAGCCACTTCTTCACGCTAAGAAATCTAAAAACACATCATGATTCATGAAATGTATAAAATTTGTACAAAAATGGCTGCACGACTTACTGCATTGTTAATTGATTATAAATTTATTTAATTCAGGTAAGAAAGTAATTTCAAACAACAGAGTTTTTTTCCATGCATTGACTTCAAATGAACATCGCATTAAATTTTACATCGCGATTAAAATCTTATCTCAAACACAAGATTAAATGCAAATATATTCATTGAAACGTTTTAAACGCTTACTAAGTAATTTTATAAAATATTTGCTTCAAAACGACTTGAGACTTTTAGTGTCTCTCAAATGAAATTACTTCTTTCCTTCTTTAATGGATCATCGGTATTAACACTCTCAAAATGAAGATGAAAGTGCCTCAACTCATAAGCACGTGAAATGCAGAATCGCATTCAATGGATTCTATTTATTGTACAGTCGTATAATAAACTCGGCTAAATGCATCTTTTTGTTTTGCATTAATCGTGCAGATTACCGCAATACTTTACAAAATTAACTCATGAAATCTCTTTTCGACTGACAAGAAAGTTTTCCAATAGGGAATGTTAACTTAATTTGGAAAATGTAGGTTTCTTTCTATGTAAATTTATTCTTGCAGATTCAAAAGAACAACACGTATAAATATTGAATATGTATATATAACCCAAATAAACTAATAAATATAAAGTTTTTTTTTAAATTTCTAACACCAAATTTTATGACAAAATTTGCAGCACTTTTGAATATTTCTTTACTTTCTATGACTTAACGAAAATAGTTTCTAAGCATGAAATAAGAAGATCACTAAATTTTCAATCTATACTTTAAAATTAAGTCATCAATCGAATGATTTACAGTTTTCTTATACTAGTACTTCCTTGTTCAGGACAATATATTTACTTGTAATTATACACAATAAACTACTGTCACACGTAAATTCGAGTTTGTGACACAGTTTTAAGTCATTTACGATTATTTAACTTCTTTTTAATTCAGTTAGAAAATGTAATTGACATACAGTATATAATAATATTTAACTGTGTTTATATATCATTTCTTTCAGTGGTTATATATTTAATCATTAATCAGCGTATTGACTATTATATGAGAAAACTTTGTATTGTTTATACATGATTTCAATATCAGACATGTTCCAAAGATTTCCAGAGTTCCCAACATTTTGAAAGTATCTTCAAACATACTTGCAACATATTGCTAAAAAATAATACTTTGCAACCTCTGAAGGTAGGGCAGCGTGACCAGCTGAACAACTCCATCCACTCATCGAAATGTCGTCATTGTACATTTTATGCGAATTAAAAGTGAACGGCTATTGTTACTGATAGCACCACAACCCTAATGTCAATTTGACTCACTTGCAAAAGTTAAGCACGTAGAGGAAAATGCTAATTTCCGAAAGTCAATCAGAATTGAAGAGGATGCAATTCGCTGCAGAGGTAGACGGAAGTATGTAAATATGTTAGGTAACAGCCAATCGTGCTTTCATGTCAAGAAATATTCAAAAACGGCAGTCTTATAAGAAGGCAGCTTTATGAAGGATTACAGAACTTGATTGTAAGTGATGATAGAAGGTGTTTAAAACTTTTGTATAATTTGTTTTCAAAACATACGTGTTTCTATGACTTCCAGAAGACGAATGGAAGATTCTGAGCGCTGGCGTGCTGTGGGGCGCATTGAAGCAGGACAGTCGATCACAGATGTTGCTCTTTTCTTCGGCGTTCAACATTCTGTGATTTCACGTTTACGGAAACAATTCCAAACCACACAGACAGTTGTCCGAAGGCCCGTAGCCGGTCGCCCAAGGGTTACAACCCCCGCGGAAGTTCGATATATTGCTATTGTTGCCAAGCGGAATCGCAGAGCGACCTCCACACGTGTGACATCTACGGTTACAGCGTCGATTGGTAAGGCGATATCTGCAGCTACTGTACGCCGAAGATTACATATGAGTGGACTGTACGCCCGGGTACCTCGGGTTTGTGTTCCTCTATCCGTCCAGTCAAGAGGGGCACGATTACAGTGTTTCCGGGAACATGTCAATTGGAATGTGTCTGACTGGGGCAATGTTATGTTTACTGATGAGTCAAGATTTGCTCTGGAGCCAGATGACAAGCCTATAAAGATATGGCGTGAACAACGAACACGCAATCAGTCCCAAAACATCACCGAACATCACGCATTCCGAGGCGGAAGCATTATGGTGTGGGCAGGGATTTCATTAGGATACTTTAAACGGGGTTCTTTTACGGCTGTCCGGTATCGAGATGAAGTCCTAGAACACATTGTGAGATTGTACGCTGCAGCAGTTGGCCCTAATTTTGTTTTAATGGACGATAACGCACGTCCCCATTGAGCTGACATCGTCGATGACTATCTGGAGAGTGAAGGAATTGCGCATATGGCGTGGCCAGCATATTCGCCCGACCATTGAAAATCTTTGGGATGCTCTCGGCCGTGCTGTATCTTCACGTTTCCCACCTCCAGCCACTCTTATTGAGCTGGAAAGTACTCTACAAGAAGAATGGCGATTGCTTAATTCTGCGGTGGTTGACTACCTAATTGAAAGCATGGTTACAAGGTGTAAACTTTGTAAACAGATGAGGGGGAATCACGTACCCTATTAACGTCCTTTTTTTCATTTTATGCTGTTTATTTTCAGTTTATACATAATTCTGTTTAAGTCTCCAGTATGTCATTATCTGATAACTTACAAAACTTTAATATTGTTTTCATTTCTGTATATAATTATTCATTTTGTTTTTTGCATAAATATATATCCTACTTTCCTGCCGAATTTTGGGTCAATCAAAGCAGTAATGAAATTTGTTGATTTGTTTGCATTTTACATCTTCGTGCTTAACGTTTGGAAGTGAGTGTACAAATCTCGCTGAATACGTTGCAGAACAGTGACAACAGAGAATATAGCACCGCTACTGCATGCCTTTAAAGGCGCCGATCTAAACGTCTGACGTTCGTCTAAATGCAATTATATAACGATCCACATTTCCTTCTTTAAAATATTTTTCCTCATATTCTGCGCGTAACAGACAGATGTTAGTATATTTCAGCTGTGATACGGCAGTTTGACTAACCAGCAATATGTAGGTTCAAAATGAAACCTACATGTTAAATTTCTCCGTCGGCATCTAAGTTGAATAAATATCTAGAATAACACTGTTTATTCTAAAAGAATAAACAGTGAGGGAAGAGCTGTTTATTCTAAAAGAATAAACAGCTCTTCCCTCCACCACAAAAAAAAAGGACTAATGGGAGGGAAAAATGACAAATGCATTCAAGTCTATCTTTTAACCTGTTCATTAATCAGCTAACGAGCTTGAATTTTAGATTACTATCATAAGCCTCTCCATCTGCATATTGCTGTGGCAGAATCATTTTGGTGTTGCATTTTCTGTAAAAGTTATTAAATGTTGGCATCCGTAAGTAATAAATATAATGAACGGAGACAGACTATTATCAGAATCATGCAATTTAAAATGCTTTTACGCATATCCGTTGATTAATTATGTTATATTTTGAATTCCAAACTGATCATTTGAGGGTTTAGGAAACAGTAATATTTGAAGTTCTGGAAGTTGCAAAACAGCCGAATCACAGAACATCAGTATTTTCTACGTTACGTTTTAACTGAGAATCTATAGCGATCCAGGAATTAATTCTCTTACCATTATTCATTTGCATATGAGTAGATTATATATAAAGATTAGAAAAAGGAGTAAAATTCTAAAAGTATCGCCTAAACGTAAATTTGATACTGTAGTTCCAGAGTGTAAAACTATTTTGAACAAATAATCAATTACCAAAATAGTAAAAGTAACCGCAAAAAACTAAATGTTGGTATTGAGAAAAAACTCAACATTTTAAAAAAAATTAAAACACGTAAAATTTAAGAGCATATTTAAAGCACAAGCTAAAATTACAAAGAAATTCTTGACCAAATAGGTCTCTCTTGTTCTGGTACTACTTTCTAAAATTAGTACACACACACTAATTTCAGAAACATCGAACATTCAAGATTACAAAATTTATATTTAAATTCGTAACAATTCAGAAATCCTTAATAGCTGTTTCGGACGAAATTCTTTAAAAATGTTCCAAACTAATGTGAAAGTACTATTAATATTAAGGCTATACTATTAATATTAGGGTACTATTAATACAAAATTCGAAGAAGTAACGCAAAAAATAAGAGCGTTTATTAGCACGGAGCTATTTACTGAAGTACTCAGATTACAAACTTCCAGTTACTTTCTAGGGCATTCTAGAAACTTCTAAGAATCAATTTAAAATAAAAAAATTATATTTGTTTACAATTATACGATGCTTAAATATTAAGAAATTTTAAAAATTCATTGCTCGAATATACCAAGTCCTGAACGACGATACGAGGGCGTGCTAACCAGTATATGTTGTTTCACTGCAATAGCTCACGAATTGCAGAAATGCTACCTTAAGGTTGCAAAGTAATTTTATTAAAAAAAAAAGTTAAGATTTTTAAGTCTCACGCATAATGCCTAAGAAATTTAAAATTACATTATGCAACAAACATATATAAAATGAACAAAATTATATAACAAAGATTTACAGTAAACTCAGCGAAAAATTTTGGAAACAAAACACACTGTTCTGAGAAATATTGTATAAGTTCACGACAGCGAATATAAGAGTGGTGAAAATTATAGAAAACAAGCATGCAAATTACATAAATTTAAAAGTGGACTATACAGTAGCAAAAATATTAACTAGGTTACATATATGTAATATGTTTAGGCTCTTGAAATGCCATTCATTAATTATTCTAAACTCTTATAACAGCTTTAG